>BQNB010076009.1:0-24632 GCA_026074375.1 Tanacetum coccineum | reverse complement strand
AAGAGTTGTTGTCATTGTTTGAGTGGTCAAATTGTCTTTGAAAAATCTTTTTGTGATTACTGAAAACACTGATTCATTATGAAAACACTTATGGTAATATAGGAAGCACGGGTTGTGTTGCAAAGTAAACACAAGCCTTTGCATGGTCATAAAGTAGACCATGCATGAGAATAAATTCTCGTTGAAAGGTCAAGTTTCCTTTTTGACGGAATACTTGCCTTTAAGATGATTGCTGACATTGAAGATCGTCATCATGGACCCAGTGATGCAATGCACAACCCTCCCTAGCCACTCAGAATCTTTCAAAAGATTTCTGTTTCATTTCTCACGGAGACAAAACACGTTATCTATTGACTTTCTCACTCCGAGTTAGTTGATATTGAACAGGTGGCAGTCTGCTCCAGCCTCCGATTACTAGAATCAAAACGCACTATTGAGTCTAGAGCCAAGAGATCGTCAATTAATCTCGTTAGGACACATATCCAATTCTCTTGTCTTTCACACACTGTGGAAACAAGTCTATCCTAAGAGTCCTACGCATTATCCTTGTGATATTGCCAGAACATCCGAGTGAAACGATAGTTTTTCACAATGAAGATGGAAATCCTGCTAGAGCCAACATCAAACAAGCTCTAGGTAGGTGACTTGTGCGATTCTACAAGAATCAATCTTGTGTCAACTGGAAAGAAACAATGGTGCGGTTCTGCGTGAATCAAACTTGTTCCAGTATAAGAATTGACGGTTATTTATCATTTGACAAACAATCAAAACTCTCGAAGTGTTACAAAATTCTTTCATAAGAAACACTTAGACTGTCTTTTCAAATCAATTTTCTCTTTATTACTAACTGTTTCATTACAGGATATCTTAAAGATGGAGATGGAGATGGAAATTCCCAGTTCCTGAGATGTCAAGTAAATAACCGAATGCCAAGACACGACCTACACTTGTTATGATGTTATGAAAGACCTCATAAAGGTGTCAAAGCTTCCGCAAACTCTGATGTCATGTATTCTTCACAAGTGCACAAGATGGCGATCCATCACAAGATGATGTAAGATTATGATTGGGCGATGATCTCAAGAAATCTCAAGATCACAGTCAAAGATAAGCGTAAGATGAATCAAAAGATTACTATCCCAAATGTACAAGATATCAAATGTCTACGAGCTAAAGACTGAAGTGATTAAAGTTTGGTATTTTCAGGGGTGACCTCTCTTAGGGGGAGATTGTTAGATATTAGAAAAAGACTCGGTCACCCCGTGTATTTTACTGTTTATTATAGCTCGTAGTTTAATAGTTAATAGTACGTTTTTCGGTTTTAAGTCGGGTACGAATACCCGGTATATTGTAAGTACTATATATAGCCTCTTCCAACTTTGGAAGAGGCAAGCTAGTTATTATTTCCATTTCAAAGAAACACTTTCTCTCTCTAGAATATTCTCTCTCAAGTGTTTCTCTCTCTAGAAACTAGCCAAATCCAAGAATTGACCCCGTGTTATGGTATAGGATATACCACAAACTTTCTTAATACAAGGCGAATTAACAACGTTCTTTGGGTTTTGCTACGGCTTCCCTAAAGATGTCAGGTTTTTAATACGCTTCGCGCTAACTTGTTTCTCCGCTTCTTTGTGCGTTCAAATGGAGCTACCGAGAACATTTGACAAAATGATGTCTATACCAAAAAGGTTAACAAAATGTTTTCTTAACTTTGTGCTACAAGTTGTTTTGCATGCTTCTTGTATACGATTTTTGTCACATATTTTGTAAAATTTATGTGTATACCCCTATGTGAAATTTTAAGTCAATGCCAGCCAAAACTAGAACACATGCATTTGGATTGTCTTCTCTGGTCAGACCTCAGGGCCTTTCCAACCCATGGCGAATTTTTTCCATTGGTCAGACCTTTGTCAATTTTTGCACGTTCTCTTTTGATCGACTTAAATCGAGTTACCTAGTCAGACCTCGGACCCGAGGTATAAGATGAGACAAAACATTCACATGACATTACTATATGAGTTACTAAAGTCATGTGTCTTATAAAACTAAGAGTTTCATTTACAATGCAATTAACGCACGCCGCTTACCTCTTGCCCTACTTGTTTACATGTTGGTCAGACCTTCTGTAATAAGTGGGAGGTCAAGTTGGATCTTAGTCTTATTAGTAATTAATTGGGTAGTTAATTCTTTTAAGAATTTAATTATCGAAAATACTAAATAGAACTTTCTATGTTCTGGTTAATTGTGTTATTGCAACATAATTCGTAAACGAAAGTTTGTTTTCTTGTAGTAGACAAACATGGTCTCTTTTCTGGTAAAAAGAGTGAGACTTACTCCTATCTCTTCTCATTGGTTGACAAGAATTAGATAGGGTTATAATTGAATTTTTCTCAATTATATTTAAACTCACTTTCAATCTTTCATTACCCTTTTCCAGTTCTGAAATATTTAAAAAATATATTACTTTGTGTAACTAGAGTACATTTTGTCTATAGCTACCAAAATAATGACGTCTTGCACTTTTCACGATGTATGAGTTTAAGCCGCAACGAGTAAAGAAAATTACTAGCAGGTCTTCTAGGTATTTTCTTAGACTCATGGCTTCCATTATATTTCTAAACACCCTTGTAGGTTAGAAAGACAGATTAATGAGGAAATGCATGCTAAATATTCAAGTTAATGAATACATGATGGCTAGTCCCTCATCTAAATAAGTAGAACTTCATATACTCTGTACAATACCTAAGTACATTGCTACCTGTAGGCATTTTAAGAGAGTAGGAAAGTAAATAAGTTGCTATTTACTTTCTACTGGTGACGTAGCACTTACAATGTTGACAAATCCAGTAGGTGCTTTGCGTTTTATAACTGAAATAACATTCATGTGAGGTTGTCAATTTCAGTGGGAGCTATGATTCGCTAGAATCTATATATACGTAATAATAAAATATATAATATGATGGAAAATTACCAAATTACCTTGAGGCTCAAAGGTAATAGGAAAATCTTCACGAAATATTATATTATAATACGGCTATATAATCCGGAGGTGATTCCAGGGTCGTTATCCACACACACGTTTGTGAAATTGAAACCACGTTTGATGTTCGAACAATGATTTGAATTGGAGACAAAGGATGGTTTGATTATCTAAAAATTAAAATAAACAAATTATAACAATTAAGCACGAAAACAAATAACGGGAAATCAAACTTTAACTAAAAACGCAAAACGGGACCCCTAAACGGAGGTCAAAAACCCTAAATTTCTAAAAATAAACCTAACTTAAAATTTTCTTTTTAAATGGACTCTATTTGACTAAAAGGTAAGTTTAAAGAAAACTAGAACAAAAACGGAGTTGAAATGAGCATTAAAACACGAAAAACGAGAACGGGAACAAATCTCGTTCTTTAAAAATTGAAATTTTGCAAATTAGACCCTACGAAAGCAAAACCAATTTTCCTACAAACTTTATGATAAAAGAAAATTTTATAAAAAAGATTTATATTTTTTTGATTATTTTTCTATTTTTTATGATTTATTAAAGTTTTTAATGAAAATAAATGTTTAAAAATATAAACGAACTACAAAAATTCTAGAAAAATTACAGATGATTAGCTTAAAACTATTAGAAACCTATGGAAAAATAAGTTTGCGATCACATTATAGTTAAGCACGAATTAAAGCTGAAATAGCTTATTAAGCTTATAGGCTAAAACGTGTATAAAGATTAAATAATGTAAGAGTCTAATGAAAATGACCCCAGGGCGCAGTGGTAGTGTGTGGTGTTATAAAGGGTTGAGAGTGTTGAGGTCGGGGGTTCGAGTCTTGCTCACCCCCGACTTCCACTTTCCCTTTTTTTTGAAAAACTTATAAAAGCAAAGTTGTAAAGCTCCTAAAATAAGTATTTTTAATAAAAGCAACTTTTTATGAAAAACCCTAAATAAGCTAGAAACTAGCTGAAAAGATGACATATTCACTAAACTATTTTTTTTTTGGATTTTTCTTAAGCTAATGATCTAAAAAGCCTACTATAAGCTAGATTATGCTACTATTAAGCTAATTCTAACATAAAAAGCTAATTTAACAAGAATAAGCTATAAGCTAGTAATTCAAAATAAGAACTTATGCAAAACACTTAGAACCAAACAGGCCTTAAGGCACTTTGCTTAAAAATAAGCTAGCAAATAAGCACCCTATGAAGTGAAACTTGGTTTTTCTAAAAACTTGGCTTAAACTCTACTAGAAAATGCTTTTCAAAAGAGCTTAAAGCAACAAGAGCTTATTAAAAAGAGCTTGTAAAAAATTTCCTCAACAAGATGATTTAACAATTTCCTTCACAAAGCGATTTAACAAGTTGTCCAAGAAAAGGCGAATTAAATTTTTTTCTTTAAAAGGCGATTTAACAACTTTCACAAAGAAAATTAATTTACTTGAACATTCAAATTTACTTAAGTAACTTATACGGTTTATCTCTTTGATTTGTAAAAAAACTAATTCAAAAACATTTAGCAACTAGGAATGACTTTTGAAGGTCAAACATAGCAAATCCAAACACTCCTTTAAACATATAAAAACTCAACTAGCTTATGAAAATGAATCCTAATGATTAAAGCTTGATTACCAGATGATAGTAAGCTTATATAAATCCTATTAAGCAAATTTAAACTAACTAATAAGCAAAACCTATAAGCTATAAGCTAAACTAGTATTTTTGTAATTTTTAAGAGTTTTTATGAAATTATCAAACAACTAACCTATGAAAACTTTGATAAATCTAATCTATCCTACAAATCCTACACAGATAATCAACTTTGAAAGATTAAATCCAACAATTAAATCAAAAAGACTCAAGCAGTACTAACTTGAGGTTAGTACTGCTAGTTCCAAACACTCCCTTAGAATCCATGAAATCTTATTAAAGCTTGCAAAACTGATTTCTATCTATCTAAACTTGAATACCAGATAACACTTAGCTTTTAACAAGTCTAATGAACTAATCAAGAACAAGCAAATAAGCATTAAGCAAAGATCTAAGAGCTATGCCACTATAATTTTGGATTTTCATGATTTTTTTAGACAAAAGTTAAAAATTAAGATCTACTTTATTTAAGCTAAAAACAGATAACAAAGCATGATCAAATAGCACAAAGAGATAGAAATAAGCAAGTGATAAGCAAATAAGCAGATTTAAGCTAGAACATAAAAGTAGAAGAGGAAATAGGAAACTAACCAAGGCCTTAGCAAAACAAAGGCTTATAAGGCTCAAAGAGCTTGTCAACAGCTCTAGCTTATCAATGATAAGCTAGTAAAAGTCATATGAGCTCTTCCATTTTAAGCTCATCTTCCAAAAAGTCCATAATCCAATAAGCAAAGGTATTAATCTGTTTTTAGAGGTTTAAGTAGATTAAGGAGCTTATTAGAGCTCAATTTGAGCTTAGAGACTCAAAGAGCTTAAGATGAGCTTATGAGAGTAGCTTATGAAACAAGTGAACACAAGTATTTGAGATTTTATAAGAGCTTATAGAAAAAAAACAGATTATGAACAAATAAACTATGGCTTTATTGATTTAAAACTGATTCCATTACTTGAAAATGAGATTACAAAGACTAGAAATTACATGAAATTTGCATAAGCTAAAAAACTATATTAAGCTACTCTAAAAGCTACTACTAGATACGTGTGTGTATGAGAATGTGAGGCTATTTATAGCCTTCTTCTGAAGCTTCTAGGTCCAAATTCAGTTACACGCTCCCAATCATCTTAGCCTTTCATTCCCTTTAATCATTGGATGTCTATTGTGGTCCGTTGGATTAGATTTAGCTCACACGGATTGCCAGCGTGGCAATCCGTGATTGTGACACCTTGTGCTTCTTTTGTGAGATGTTATAGCACAAAATCCATCTCCCTTGTGTTTGTTGTCAGACCACGTGTCATTCCCCTTTTGGGTTTGGACCAATAGGAGCTTCCCATGACGTTTAACCCTGCCAACTTGTACTTTGCTACTTGAATTGACTATTCTCACCCTTAATTAGCAATTTCCCTTTGATTTGACCTTGTGGTAAAATGAAGAAGACAGTGAACAGTAATAACAATAATTCTTTCCCGCCCAGTTGTTACCTTATAAGGGGGCGTTTAATTCTTTTTTAACTCGGGTTGACTTGGGCCGTGGTTTTTATTAGAAAGGGTTTTGGGCCAACAGGTATTGGATTTTTTTATATGAATTTAAGAGTGTTACTTCTTATTATTGACCGTTAACACCGTTAGGGCTTAGGGGACCAATTTTTGCAATTTGGCTTTATTTTGAGGGGCTGATTTGGGAATTTTTAGGTTTTGTTTTTTGTGGTGACTTTGTTGACCATGCGGTTGATTTGGTTCGACCTTTGATTAGCATTCTCTGCTCTTTGTGTGCTTTGTATGCTTATAGCATTGGATGTTGATAAGTTATATTTAATTTTTAGAGATTGCATGCTTATATGTTTTAATGTTAAATGCATTCAGGTGGATAACGATTCATGTCGTGCCTATGATCATCGTCTAACAACATCTCGAATTAGCCAAAATTCCAACTTTGTTCTTGATTATTCTTCATGTTTCAATTGGTATTTATATATTAAACAAATCAGTAGTTGTAACTTTACTGCAATAAAACATGACTGATAAATCCTTTCAGATATAACGAGACAAACCACTAAAATGCAATCCTGGGTAGCTCTTTTGACAACTTAAATTTTTTAGCACAACATAACAAAAAATTGCAGCAGCTTCAACACAAGATATCTAAGCAGGCACATCAGCGACAACTCTAGGATGAGAGATGTAGTCAGACGTATCTAGCATCAGTATACCTAAATTTTATTCAAGTGGGAGTTTTCTAAACTTTCATACCTAAGAGGTATGTGTTTTAAACTTTGATTAAAAAGAGTTTTTGTGCATCCTCACTAAGCATATATGGTTGGTCATTGAGAGTACATCAGTGGTGTAGACATGTTTATATTAATAGTCATGTTTAGAACTTAGAATAAGTATACACTTGGTTCGATCGTACATGGTTACATGACATATTTTCCCTTCTATAGTGTCAAGACTCTAATGTGTTTTTGCTTCATAAATGAGCACAAGTTGCATACATGTAGGCTAAACATAGAAAGGTTTGGGATGAGATTAATCATTAAGAAAAGCATAATATTATTGAGATGAGTTTGATTTGTTACTATTGTTGATGATGATATGATGTCTCCATCATGTGGATGCATATATAGCTCTTAAATTTTAACTGTTTGTTTTGATTTATGTGAGTTGCTTGATAATAGTTTAGTTGGTTTTAAGTTGCCCAAAAAAAATAATGCAGTTTTGAGTTGCCCATGTTTCCCAAAAGTAATTAATTTGATTGTAACCTTTGTTGGACATTACTGGCAAGTTACACACTAATTTACATTAACATCTCCCTTGGTATTATAATAATGTATTTTAAGTTAAATAGCGCTAGATTGATATAAAATTAGTATGATTTGTGATTGTCTTTGTGTTTTTAATTTGCAGATAGAACCAATGGTTTTTTGCACTTCGCTTGCATAGGGGATTTACATGCCCGTCTTAGGGTATGTTTGGCAAAACTAGCTGTAAGATGTAAGCTGTAAACTGTAAAGTTGTTAACATGAACTACAAGCGATATATTTTTTTCAATAAAAGTGTTTGGTAAATTAGTTGTTGACTATAATTATAAGATGTAAAATAACTTAAAAGGACATATTTAAATAAATTATATTGTGGTTGGAGGGTATATCAGTAATTTATATACTTAACAGCTCCTAACAATTTTAAAAGCTTCATCAATTAGCTTTTCATTTAGGAGCTACTTGTTTAAAATAAAAGCTTAAAGTTGATGCATCCAAACAAAGCTATTTATTCTGGAAGAGTCTTAACTTTTTTTAACCAAAAATTCTTACTAGCTCTACAAAATGCTTTAAAAAAACGCTCTTGCCATACAGGCCCTTAAAATGCTATTTTGTTGGTGTATGTTTGTAATGCAAAAAAGAGAATCAGGATAAGCATAGGTATCGTTCTAGATGTTGGATTGATTTTGTGTGTCATGTAGGCTATTTGTTGCTGATGTGTTTGTATACTTGGCGAGTTATTATTTTTCCTTAGGAGATTACTTAGTGGTTATGGTGTCGATTTAATTCCTCTTTACTAGAGAATGATTGATTGATGTTTAGCGATGTGTCAAATGTAGTCAGTTTTATGCTAATCAGGAGCTAGTGCCAATATTAGGTCGAACACATAAACAAGGTGCAGGGTGTACATAAGTAGGCCTTGGCTAAATCCATTTAGACCATTAGTTAAAGCGAAAATTACCACAGAAATCATATATATAAACACTTTTCTTGCAGTCACCCTGACAAAAGCTCTTTACCAAAACAACCATGTTGATCGCGCATTTTGGGTAGTTGAGAACTCGAAGAACACGTGTCACAATCTTATTGAAATGGACGAAATTTTAAAAAAAAAGTTGATCGCACAAAATGGGGGGTTGAGAACTTTTTTTTTTTCATTTTGATAGAATTTTAAAATTGAGTGTTTGGTTTTTATTAGGGTTTGGATAATTTTTGCAAAATAACGATATCGGCAATGTTTGAGAACGTTTTACGCTATTGATACATTATTTGAATCTTTATTTTTTGGGTCGGTAGTGTTGTCTTTGATGAGGTCTACAAAGTTAACCAAAAGTTGTTCCAAAAATAATTTAATATGCATAAGATATGATGTTGCAAAGTGTGAGTTGGGGTTATTTAATGTTTTTTTATCAGCTCAAAATGTATAACTCAATAACTAATTTTTTTTTAAAATCAACGAAATTCATTAATAGCATTACAACACGAGATTACATTGCCAACCTTATTTAGAGGATTTAAAAAACTTAAAAAAAACAAACAACTACAAAGATGGTTAGCAAACTGGTGTTAAGCAGTAATCCTTTTACATGTCTCTGTAGTTCATCATCAATTGTCTTTTCTCTTCCATACTCCTTAGCAACTCATCTCTAATACTTTTCAAGTGTACACACTTCTTCATGTCCGCCCTTGTCATGCATCCAAGGGCGTACTTACCATATTCAATTAGTAGGTGATCGTGCAAAACCATCAGATTGTTAATTTTCATCCTACGATCCGTAAACCTGTCAGCAAAACGATGCATCAAGGTTAAAATTTGTTCCTCCAAAATAGCTTCTTCATCAAGTGCTTCATGTAGTTTCATAAGAACATTTGACCTAACGTTTTCTGGGTTACTAGCCATGGTAAAAAATGAGAAGATACAATTAATAATTTATGTGAATGAAAAATTAGTTTGAGTATGAGAGTCCCCAAGTTATGTCTTTATATATAAGCCATAATTGAATGACATTTGCAGTGAATTGTCAATCAATGCCAGAAAAAGTTAAAGACTTGTCAGATATTGTCATAAATCGCGTGATATTTTTAGTGATAAAAAATAATGTCGTTGAGTTGTCTTATCAGTTGCAGTACAATAATATATTTGCTGTGAACTGTCATTCAATGTATGAAAAAGCCTATGATTTGTCAATTCTTGTCATAAATCTCGCGAATTTTTTAGCGATAAACAACAGTGTCATTGAGTTGTCTTATCACTTTGATAAAAAATAACATTTTTCAGGGACTAATCATTTATGATATCTTGTAAGTTTGTAGTGATAAATAAGCTTGTCATTAATTAGTCTTATCTGATTTTGTAAAAAGCAAATGATATTTGAATTTCCTTTTTAGCATTGTAAGCATAATTTACACTTTAAACTTCTTAGTATTGTTGTCTTTGATGAGCTATTCAAATAAATCGTACAAACAAGAATCTTGATTCATATGATCCATTGAATACAATACATAGTAGAAAAAAACCACACCTAATCTAGTACATTGGCAACCTTATTATTCTGACTTAAGACAAACAACAACAAACAAGAACACAAATGGGTTGCTAGGTGTTGTTAAACAACATGATTCGACAATCTATATTGCCCTGTAATTGTTAATGAAGTTTTGCTTTTCAGCAATGCTTCTCAACAATTCTTGTCTTGCTCTGATTAAGTTGTTTGTTGTACGTATATCCGCTTCATGGGTCATTAGCAGAGCATGTAATCCGTAGCTATTAAGGCTCATTGTAGGCATATTCTGCAACATTGTAATTTGTATCTCACGGATACGCATTTGTTCAAAATAACGAGTTAAGTTGCCCAACATTGTATTCTGTAGTGTGGCCTCGGCTTCAAGCTCCCTTTGAAGGTTGGAAATAATTGTTTTACGTGCATCATCTGCAGAATCAGCCATAGACTTTGTTAGTAGTAAGAAGTGTGCTTGTGTTTGTGTGTGTGTGTGTGATTTGATTGTATTGTATATGCAAAGCTAGTTGATATAGGGGAAATAGTTTGGCTAGTATTTATCAATAGCCTGATATGAATGGATGGACTGTCAAATGTTGTCATAGATATCGTACATTTAAAAGAGATCATAGACAATTTAATGGACTAGTCTTTATCAACTGCAATACTTAATTATTGAATAGATAGAAAAAAGAGAAACAAAGTGTCTAGATTGAAAAGACATTGGTAATAGATATTGAGTTACATGAATATTAGTACATACGTTTCTTTAATTCTTGATGTTGAACTGCTTTGGTTTCCTCGTCTTTAAAGTGTTCTTGTTCCGCCCTTTCAACCATTTGATTGAAAGTGTAATCATTTTGTGTTATCTCCCTTTTATTATCTTCATTATCACTTGTGTAGTTGGTTATGACATGGTTCATTATTTCTGCCAAACTAGCATTTGGAAAAATATATTTGGCAATAATAAAATCGACACCTAGGTGGTCAATGTAAATTTGCAATTTGTAATGCGCTGAAGATATATCAAACATGACATGCATATCATAGTTGTTTCTAAGTTTTACGGTTATTGAAAATCCATTGTGCGGTATTTTATAATAAAGAGCATGGATGTTAGTACCCAAAATATTAGACAAATATTGTTTCAGCTCTTCTAGTTTCATTCTTGGAATGTTGATGTTCATTGTTCCACCGTTGATGTACGTTGTGTCTTTTGTGTTATCGAGGACCAATTGACCGTTATTGTGAACCACAAAATTGAAATTGGTTTGCGTATATGGTGTGGTAGGTATTGTTTTATTAATAAATCCTAAATCACCAAGAAGTTCATAGTAATCGAACTTTTTGTATTTTTGTTTTTGCATTTGATGTAGATTAGTGAGTGATTCTTCTAGTATATTTTTAGTGGCTTCTGAAATGATACCTGCAAATGCTTCCTCCAATGACCCATCGTTTGGAATCAGCACCGTGCTTAGATCTATCTGATGATGAGAAACGAAAAGCTGGATCTTACCAGCAACTTTTGCAATGTCGTACATAACATTTGTATCATAATCATTCTTAATTTGTTTCAAACCTGACAATGTGTTGTTTGGTGGCAACGTGTAATACAAAGTAGTGAACCGCCTTGGTATTTTTCTTGTAAGATAGCTAATCATATCTGCAAAATCTGTTGGTAGAACGTTTATATTGAGTATTGAACCATTTTGATAGGTTAGCGGGTTAAGTTTAAAACAACCGTTGTGATGTACCTCGAACTCGAAAGTAGTATTATAAGACGTCGACATTTTGTCAAAGAAAGAAGTTTGAACTGTTTTTTATAGCCTCCAAGTGGGAGGGGCAGTTTTGTCCTTTTAGGTCATCCGCCACTCATATTGCAAATCTGAGGGTATTATAGTCCTTTTTTGCTCTCCACCACTGTCTCATTAATTGCCTTTGATTCTCCACATACAACCTCGGACTGACACACGTCTGGCACCCTCGAAATCACACGCGTTTTGGACACGTTCATGCTCTGATTGGCCCAGCCGCCGCCACCTTCTACTGTCCACCAAATGACATTCCTTTGCCACCTCGTATGAACAGTACCTCGTACTGCCCACCGTCGTATCAATCATTTAGTTTTGCACGTGTCACCACCAGATGGTGCCACGTGGCCTGCCACGCCCTCACCGAGCCAACCGCCGTCCAATCGGTGGTCAACTGCGGCAGTCAACGGTGGCCAACGATGTTCAAAACGGTGCAGACCACACGGACCACCGTCCCAACCACTCGCAACAAGCGGCGGACCAACCGCCGGACCCACCGGTCAACTAGCGGACCAACCGTCGACCGGTGGGTCTGTCGGGTCCGATCGAGTCTTGGTCGGGTCCAGGTCGGTCCTTGGGCCGGGTCTGATAGGTCCGGTCTGGGTCCACCACGTGCAATGCCACGTGGTGCCACGTGTCATCACTGACGTGGCGTGGAGGGGATATTACCCTCCCTGCATTTCGAACCCACGACCATGAGAGTATGAAACTCTGCACACAGCCTTACCGCTGTCTCAGCATAGTTCAATAATATATATGCAAGTTAATATATAAGGGTTAAATGGTCTTGGTCAGATTTTTATTAATAAAAGGTTCAAACAGGGAACGAAAAAAGTTCCAAAAATATAAAAGGTCAAATTATAAAGGTCGGTACCAAAGTTGGACCATAATTTCGTGCTTTTTCCATGGTGTAATCGAGAAAATAACGCTTCGTTTCGACCTTGAAAACGTAAAACGTCGTCGAAGTCCCCGAAAATTACCGATTTTGCTTTGTTTTCAATCCTTTGTACCTGTAAGACATAAAAACACAATACAAACATATTTGCAACATATTTATCCATATTTTAGTGTTTTAGTCCGTTTATTAGCATTTTTAGGGGTACAAATGATGTGTGTTTTAGCACATATCAAAATTCCCCCACGCTAAGCCATTGTTGGTCCCACACGCAATGTAAGTAAAACACGCCCAAAAATAAATAATTAAATTCCCCTCTAACTTATGACCCCTCACAATCAAACAAGAACAGAAAAGGTCCATTAAGAAGGTTCAAAAATCATTTATTTTGAAAGCGCCCCCGTTTTAACCATTTATTTAATAAAAGATAAAAACTAAGATAAGAATTAAATAACATTATTTAAAAGGCTTTAAGAACGAGAGTTCGTCATCCTTGATTTTCACAATCCCCAAACTAAGCTTAAAACGAAATCACAGTTAAATATAAGATTAGATGCTAACACTACTCATAGATGCTAATTGTGTAAGTATAGACTTAATTTTTCGCTCCCTTATTCCTAATTTCCTCTAAGGATTTTTTTTTTTTGTGACAAATAAATTATGTCCTTATTTAAATAAAATAACCCGGTTTAGACCACAATTAGTTTAAAATCATTTCCTAAAGAGACGATATGGTGAGAATAAGGTCCACATTAAGGTTCTAATTTGGCATTATTTAGGGGTTATCCTTTTTATTTCATCCGCAACAACTCAACTACGAGTCCAGAGACGGAGGCTTTATTTAGATAACCCCGGAGTCGAAATTTGGCTTTATACTTATTATTATTGCAACATTATTAAACCTCGGTCCTTTAGAAGGCTGCAACATCGGTTGTGAGCCGGCAAGATGCAGCAAACATATTTCGACCTCGGTAATTTCCTCGACCTTTTAGAAGGCTGCAACATCGGTTGTGAGCCGGCAAGATGCAGCAAACTTTTATCAGTCTCGGATTATTATAACTATGTGCCTTATTTAGAAGACTGCAACATCGGTTGTGAGCCGGCAAGATGCAGTAAACTTTTATCAGCCCACAGTTTTATTATTATTATTACCTCCACCCTTTAAACGACTACCACATCGGTTGTGAGCCGGCAAGAGGTAGTGGTCTTATTTCGGCTTCGGTTTATTACTTTAACTTATTATTATTAGCCAATTTCAAGTCATGTGGTTCTTTTAACTACCTGGCAAACGGTAGCGAGCGTAAGGTATCTGTAGCCTATCCCCACAACACTGACAAAACTCGATGTGTACATTACTTTTCACCGAAGGAATCTCTACAATTGATTTAACTAACAATCGCAAAAACCTAAAGTGTGCACCTCGGAAAAATGTAGAACTTCTTGTTCCTTTATGCAAAGTAGGTATCGCAAGCCATTTCAAATGTACTGTTATTTTTCCAATAAAAGTTATTCTTCGATCGACGTACAACATTTTTGCGCTATTCAAGAGATTATACATAAACGCGTGGTAAACCCATCATTTTGCTTACGCGTCACAAAGGGAAACTTTATTTATTTTGTGAACCGTTGTATACTTCAATAATTAAATAAAAATGGACCAATATTGAGACATTACTAAACAAACAATATAACTTGACGTTACATCTCCTCAAAACTCAAAAATACATTCTTACATATCAGTAGAAAGGAATTCAAAATAAACAAGCTAACACCATCATTACATTCTTACATCTAATGTCCTACACCTTTCGAAATTATTCATAAAAAAAAACAAAAAAAAATACTAGTCTGTTTCAATTTCATTCCAATTACAATTCATCAAATAGTATCTATTCTTTAATAGTATTATAAAAGAATCAATTATCACAAATAGTATCATACATTAATAGTATATGTAAATAATATCATTCACATGCAAGGATCCAGGAACCGAGTGAATATTTCAAGTATAAATAGGGCCATACATACACACTCTTAACATAACTAAATTTTAAAAGTAAGGAGTAAACAATAAGGTTTGGGTCTAGGGTTTTGCAAGTCCAGAGACGTTGGGTTTCGAGAGAAGTAGTGATCAAGAGATGATCGAGCCCTCAACACTATCATTTTCCTCGTCATCTAGTAAACGTTGGAACCCTTGTAAGTCCTTCTCGTTTGATGTTGACATTTATATGTCAATCACTGTAGTTTATGGAGACCTCGGTGTTACAAAACCTATGCACGCATGAACCCACAGGGAGTAATAGGTGCGTAGACATGTATGGGTTTGGCGTCGTGACACATATAAACTAAAACCATGTAGTAAAAACTTTATCGAAATACCGTATGTAATGATAATAACGAAACCAGGAAACTTCATTAACCTTAAACGCATATGAGACTTGCTATGATGGATCACTAGGGACTAGTATACACCGAATTTAAGCATGAAATGTTGTAGAAAACCCTTATATTGTGACCTCGACATATACTAAGAGCGTGATCTAGTAACCCAAAACGACCTACACCGACCCTTTTGTTTCGCTATAAGTGCGTCATAGACGCTGTTAATAACGAACGACTCATGCTCGTTGGTTCGTACCCATACCTCATAAACCTTTGACACGAATAGCATATGAGACGTACCACCATGTTCGTGCGAAAGGGTTACCACTTATACTGATTGGTGCGTATGCAAGGAAACATGTGCCAACAACAAAACCATTGTAGTAAAAATTTTGGCGTCTGTTAAGGGCATAACATTCGTCCTTGTGCCTCGACCTTCACCAACCTCGAGACTAAGCCTCCTTGATTGCTAACCATGTAGGTCGTGAGCATGCAAATAGGTAGAAATCTATTACATATATATTGCGGGTTTCGCTGTGGAAGAAAAGAAACCAAAACAGTAAGTATAACAACTCATTGTTGTGCGTCTGTTGGGCAGCAAAAGGGAAACAGGAAAAGAATCAAACCATGTACTTTATATATATATACATATGATGGTTCATGTCGTGAATAAGAAAACCTAGAAAGAAGCTATCAAGTGTGTGTGAGGTACAAAGGGAAGACGCCACCAACAGTGGATGTCAACCCATGTTGGGTCGACACAAATCAGAGAAAAGAAAAGAGTTAGTAGCCATGTGGGGTTATATTATTGAATTAATACTTGTGATATTAACTTGTAAATTTTTGGACATAAAGAAGTATGTGTACATGCACGTTTTTGAGTCTTTCATTTGTCCCTCGTCGAGACCCAAACGAAATGGGTAAGGATTACTCGAAAGTTAGAAGACTATGAAACAACGACTTTCGACGAATTAGAAGTAATAATAACGAAATTAATTTATAAACAAAATTAACACGGTTAATATAAAATCTATGACATTAAAAATAATTAAAAGTTCATTCGGGTTTAAAACGTAGAAGTTAAAATATGAAAAACCAAACTTTCGATGAACATCATTTTAAAGAATTAAGGGCTATATGTGACAATATGGAAACTTAAGGGTATTAGCGGTAAATATGGTTATAATCTTTATAACAGTAATTAAACGAGTCGGTACGAACCCTATAAATAAAACTGATAATTATAGGATTAATTTGTCAAACTACGGGTTGTAAATAATATAAACTTAGTAATACAAATGATATCTATATTTTTCTGTGATACGAACTTGTAAACATAGGTTCGACGAATAATAGTTATTATTTATGTGTATATTGTACTTGTTGTCGTATAGTCATCCATAGAGCCAACGGTTTAAATAACATTTTGAAAACATAAAACGTTACCTCATAAACAACCATGCCTTTTGACCACTTGCATAATTTATTTCGTACATTAAGATTTAGAATGTAAACTCAGGTTTTTTGTAATTACTTAGGTGTTTGACGGAGTCACTATTTGACGTGCCTTAATCCATTACCAATCTCAGTACGTTTACCTGTCATGGTGGAGTTTTTCTTAGCCCTACTCTACTGTTTTAAATCATCTTTTAGGGTAAGAACATTGCTTATTTCAAACGTTTGAATACAAGTACAATTACTCATTACTGATTGGTCTAAGTCCCGATTTAACCCAAGTTGTTATCCGTCCGAATTATCATGAACCGTCAATTGCTTGACCAATTAGGTTGGTTAAGTGAGCGCGAATGTTATGGATAGATCTATCGGGATTGATGTCCCTGTTTGGCTTGGACTGACATTAGTCAAGCAAACACAATTTCATTTGAGTCAGATTACGGTGATGTCCCGGGGTAGACACCTGCCAAGGGAATTCATCCATTGTTGGTAATGTACACAGCTTCGATGTCTATGTGCTCCTTAGACAATAGTAATGCAAAAATTTATATGACTTTTGTATTGTTATATTGTCATATATGGATGAAATCTTGTGATTCATACAACACTACGTTTTTTCTGCTTAAAACAACCTTGAACTCACCCAACTTTATGTGACACTTTAGCTATGTTTTCTCTGGTGCTAGAACGAAGATGGATATCTGATAGTCTCATGCATTGCAGTCATTTCCCGTTATCTGAAGATCACTTGTACTATTTAAAAATGATGTCGTATCGTCTATTTTTATGCTTCCGCTGAATGTTTAACATTAATTATTTCCTAATTCAATTGATCAATTTTCTTAAAACGTCTCATATAGAGGTCGTTCTGTATTGCTTAGAAGTATGATAATCATGAAGTCACACGCCCTCGGCTGCCATTATACTCTGATATTTTGGGGGTGTGACAGATTGGTATCAGAGCTCTTTATGAGTTATAGAGAACTAGGTTGCATTAGGTAGCACTAGACTATAACTACTTATCTGCTTAACATGCTTATTATGCTTCTATCGTCTGTCATTGTTGGTTTCTCAATATAGGGTACATAGGAATCAACAATCAAGGGAGTACATATATATTAAAATGGGATGCATGTGAAATAGACATATATGAGTACAATATACTTAATATGGGTTACATGTGTATTAAACATATACATATACTAGATATGGGTTACATGTGTATTAAATAGGCTTAATTATGCGTACTTTGAAATATATCTATATCCTTATTTCATATTTTTGTCTCAGCAACATGTCGAACTCGGATGAATTGAGACACACCGATAACACTACACTGGTACCACCCAGACTCCCCGACACACTCTCCCAGGTGTATCACAGGAGACGTCCTACTCTCGGATTACTTATTTTTCCATCCGTAGCATCGTTTTCCCCAACTATCAGACGTACCACTCGTATATCTGTTTTGCCCATTGAGCCAAATCTTGCTGAACGTGTCTAAATTTCTGCCATTAACCTTGATGATTATCAACTTGACCCTCTTACTCCACCACCCTCACCTTTATCCCCATTCTCGATGGCTGCTTACCAGCGGATGATTGCTGAAATGGACCCACCCGGAGAGAAGAAGCTCTAACTGCCTACGGGACAGAGACTGGTCAGAATTCGGTGCCTGTACCTGAGACAGCCTTGACCGTATGCACGACGCACCTTAAAGGACAGTTGCATACCATTCTCGAGGACATGGACCATTACCCAAATGCCTGTTTAGAGGAGTTAGAAGCCTTCATGATACTGTGGGATGTAAAGCCCCGAGTTGAGAAACGTTCGTTGGAGACACTATCGGTGGACGAATTGATTACTTAACTTAGGAAAATGTGTGAGGATGCAGAGGATCGTGCTAGTAATGCTCAGGAGGAAGCACGACAAAAAAGGAAGGAGGCACTCGAGAAAGTGGTCCAGCGAATCTACCGTAACAACAACTAGTTTTATTTCTGTCTTTTGTACAACCACTAAGCTATGGGTTTGTCACGGCTAGTGAACTCTTGTATCCCCTTACTCTTTGAAATAAGTATCATGTTTGCGAATAATAACAGTATTGATTTTAAAAGACATGCCATTTGTAGTAACGTGACTATCTTTACGCATATAACTCTTGTACATGTCATAACTTTCATTTCCATTGTCCCTCTTATAGAAAATGGCACCCGGACGACGCCCAATTGTTCTCCGGAACCCTCCAGTCAACCGTTCGACCAACCAAAACAACGTAGATATCAACAGTGGCATTGACACTCAGATGCTCGACCAGCTCATTGCCACAAGAGTAGCTGAAGCACTCGCGGCTGTCGCTGTGACTCATGCTGCAAGCACTCAAGAAGAGAACAACCTAGGATCCAACTCTTCCCAGAATAAGGCATGCAACTACAAGGAATTCCGTGTAGTCATGCATGAAAACTTTCGTGGTACTGAAGGTGCTGTAGGCTTAACCCGATGGTTTGAGAAACTAGAATCTTAATTTGGGATAAGCAACATTGCTGAGGGTGACAGAGTAAAATTTGCTTCTAGCACACTGCTAGATGGTGCTTTAACTTGGTGGAACGTGTATGTTCATTCTATTACTCTCGATACCGCTCATGCAACACCTTGGGGTGATTTCAAGGCTATGTTCATCCGAAAGTACTGCCCTCGCAATGAAGTCAAGCAAATGGAAAACGAACTGTAGAATTTAAAGGTGAATGCACAACCCTACCCCTACAATCACGTTCCAAGAACTCCATCCTTAAGGTCTGAATTGGTACAACACCGACCGGTTGTTGGAACGTTACATTAAAGGTCTACCTTTAAACATCAAGGATAATGTAACCTCGTCCAAACCAGTAGATTTGCATGAAGCAATTGAAATGGCTCAAGGACTGATGTACCAAGTAGTACAGGAACTAGGAGAAAACTCTGGTGACAAACAGAAATGGAACGGAAACCACTACAACAACAACAACCCCAACACGACTAGTAATCTCTATCGAACAACGTCAGAGACAGCAAGGGTGTTTACAGCTGGGCAAGGTTCTTACGTTGGCAAATTACCTTACTACGGGAAGTGTGGACGACACCACACTGACGCATGCCCTCCTACTTGTCACAACTGTAGAAGGGCAGGACATAAGGTCAAAGACTTCCGAGCCCTACCCTGTCCCGCAAACCAAAGAGGACCCGGAAGCCAAGGAGGACAGGGAAGCGATGTCACTTGTTTTGGATGTGGCAAAAAAGGACATTACAAGAACAAGTGTCCGAACAATGGGAATCAAGGCGGTGGAAATCAAATCCGAGTAAACCAACCAAATCCTCAGAACAATTAGAGGCAGAATCAAGGAAACCCTAAGGGAAATAGCCAAGTACCAACCAGTACTCAAGGAGGACGCAGAGCACCTGGCAGAGTATACAGCCTGTGTACTGAAGCTGCAGTGAAAAATAACAACGTGGTGAATGGTGCGTTCCTGATCAATAATGTCTATGCTTCAGTGCTATTTGATACTGGTGCGGATAGAAGCTTTGTGTTATATGCTTTTAGTAAATATATAGACATCCCTCCTACAACACTAGACACTAACTATAGTGTGGAGTTAGCCGACGAAAAGTCGCTAACCACAAATACTATTTTAAGAGGGTGTACTCTTAACTTGCAAAATCACCTATTTAAAATCGACTTACTCCCTATAGAACTAGGAAGTTTTGACGTCATCGTCAGAATGGATTGGATGGCCGAGCATCGCACGGAGGTTGTGTGTTATGAGAAGTACATTCGTGTTCCGTATGGAAATGATATGTTAATCATACAAGGCGAGAGAAGCGGAGTTAAAAATGAATCCAGACTAGAAGTCATCTCGAGCATCAGGACGCAAGGGTACATCGACAAAAGATGTCAAGTGTTCTTAGTTCAAATGATAAAGAAAGAGGAAACTATGGCATCCGGAAAACGAATAGAAGACATGCCTGTTTTCAAGGACTTTCCGGAAGTATTTCTTGAAGAATTGCCAGGATTACCCCCAACACGCCAAGTAGAATTTCACATCGAGTTAATACCCGGAGCTGCACCTGTTGCACGTGCACCATATCGTCTTGCACCTGCAGAGATGAAGGAGTTAGCCGAGCAACTAAAAGAACTTTCTGACAAAGGTTTTATAAGACCAAGTTCCTCTCCGTAGGGAGCACCAATCTTATTTGTCAAAAAGAAAGATGGATCTTTCCGAATGTGTATCAATTATCGTGAGTTGAACAAACTTACAGTGAAAAATCGTTATCCCTTACCAAGGATCGATGATTTATTCGACCAGTTGCAAGGATCTAGCATCTACTCAAAAATTGACTTAAGGTCGGGTTATCATCAGTTAAGGGTTAGAGAATAATATATTCCCAATACTGCTTTCAGAACACGATACGGACACTATGAGTTCCAAGTTATGCCTTTTAGGTTGACCAACGCACCTGCGGTGTTCATGGATCTCATGAACCATGTGTGCAAGCCATACTTGGATAAGTTTGTGATTGTTGATTGTGCTCAGCGTACACATTCTCATATACTCCCACAACAAGAAAGAACACGAGGAACACCTGAAAACTATTCTGGAGTTGCTGAAAAAGGAAGAACTATATGCCAAGTTTTCTAAGTGTAAATTTTGGATCAATACGGTAAAATTCCTTGGTCACGTGATTGATAGCAGTGGTATACACGTGGACCCAGCTAAGATTGAGACTGTTAAGAATTGGCATCTCCAACCACTCCTTCGAAGATTTGCCAGTTCTTAGGTCTTGCAGGCTACTATAAGAGATTCATCGAAGGATTCTCCAAAATAGCTAAGCCTATGACTGAGCTTACGCAGAAGAACCAGAAGTTCGATTGGGGTGAAGAACAGGAAGAAGCTTTCCAGCTATTGAAGCAGAAACTATGTGTTGCACCTATTTTAGCACTACCGGAAGGCAGTGATGATTTTGTGGTGTACTGTGATGCATCCATAAAAGGATTAGGTGCGGTACTGATGCAAAGAATGAAAGTTATTGCATACGCTTCCAGACAACTAAAGATCTACGAGAAGAACTACACCACTCATGATCTGGAATTAGGAGCAGTAGTGTTCGCCCTAAAGATCTGGAGACACTATTTGTATGGCACAAAATGTGTGGTGTTCACTGATCATAAGAGTCTACAACACATCTTAGACCAAAAAGACCTCAATATGAGGCAACGCCGATGGATAGAACTCCTAAGTGATTACGATTGCGAAATTCGTTATCACCCGGGGAAAGCAAATGTAGTAGCAGATGCCTTGAGTCGAAAGGAAAGGATCGAACCGTTATGAGTAAGAGCCTTGGTTATGACCATTGGCTTGGACCTTCCGTCACGAATCCTTGAGGCTCAGAAAGAAGCAATTAAGGTCGAAAACCTTGAAGCAGAAGATATTGGTGGCATGCTAAAGAAGTTAGAAGCCCGCGCCGATGGAACATTATGTTTGGATAATAGAAGTTGGTTACCATGTTACGGTGACACAGAGATCTTTGGATTTTGCGACGAATGCATAAGTCAAAGTATTTCTATTCATCAGGATCCGACAAGAATGTACTAATGACTGAAGGATGTTATATTGGTGGCCAAACATGAAGGCTGACATCGCCACATATGTCAGCAAATGCCTGACTTGTGCCAAGGTCAAGGCTGAACATCAGAGGCCCTCTGGTTTATTGGTCCAACCCGATATACCAGAATGGAAGTGGGAGAAGATAACAATGGATTTCATCACCAAACTACCCAAAACGGCAGCAGGATTCGATTCGATTTGGGTCATTATTGGATCGTTCTTACCAAGTTTGGCAACTTTTTGCCAATGAGCGGAACGGATTCGACAAAAAATAGATGATGGATTGTACTAAAGGAGCTAATAGCAAGAAATGGGAATACCGGTTGTCAATCATCTCCAAATCGTGATAGCCATTTTACTCGAGAGTTTGGATAATCTCTTAATAAGGCATTAGGTCGCAGTTGTTGAACTAGTACGTACTGCTTATCAGCCTCAACCCATGGTAGAGTAAGAGAATCCATTCAAACATTAGAGGACATTGCTAAGAGCTTGCGTGACTCGACTTAGGAATGGTTAGAATAGACATTTACCCCTAGTAGAATTTTTGTACAACAATAGTTATCACACGAGCATTAAAGCTGCATCGTTCGAAGCACTTTACGGTAAGAAGTGTCGTTCTCCTGTTTGTTGGGCTGAAGTTGGAAAAGCACAACTTACCGGACCGGAGATTATTCACGAGACTACGGAAAAGATTTTCAAGATTAAGGATCGCATGCAAGCTGCACGCGACCGACAAAAGAGCTATGCTGACAAGAGGCGTAGGTCCCTTGAATTTGAAATTGGAGATCAGAAGAATAGAAAAAATCACTATCGGATTTCATGTGGCCACCCGCTTAAGCGAAGGAACAATGAAAGTGGAAATGTCGGGGTAAAAGATTGTGTCCTCACTCCCGGAGGAGAGAGGAAAAGGAGAAACCATCAGATAAGTGAAATAAGGAAGAAAAGTTCGGATAATGAAGTCCGAATCCATCATAAGGGTGGGATGGGTGGGTAACACGTTAGGTACATAAACACGAGGTTCTCCCAAAATATCTTCCATAACAACGCTAGTCAACCCATCCTGATCGGGCTCAATCTCAAAAAGAAACGAATCATACTCCGTGTAAGAAGTTATTAAGCATGATAAGTGTATTTGCCACTACTCGTCCTCATCCGTATGATCCTAAAAGACCTCGAATACGGGTAAAAAATTATCCGAAATGAGATAGAATATCGTACTTCCCAAGACAGAGTATACTATCGGGGATAGGAAATAGAGAAGGGGACTTGAGCACACAATTATGAGTGGAGTTATCATTCAAAGATTTGATTTTACCAATAAGACGATTGATGTTCAATAATTTCTCTCGAAGAATAACGTCTTGGATTTGAAGAATATTTTCTAAGTCAAACTCTTCCTTCTCTTGATCAACATTATTCACCTCCTCTAAGGCTAACGGATCATTCAAATCGGAAGGTGATTGTCATCAACGTACTAGATGTGCCCTCAAAATCATTGTCATCACTTGAAGTTACATCATCGATTGGAATTTGACTATCAATCTACAGAGTGATATTTGAAAAGCTTTAAGAGGGTAGGGTGTGTCGAAAGCTTCAAGAGGAGTAGGGTGGTCACAAAGAGGCACATCACACATACCGTCGGAAATACCCTCGGACTCACTTGGGGCCGGGACAAGGTTCTCGACACTAGACTTTATTACTTCGTCCGATTCCGTTGCCAGAATAGCGTCAAGATGCTCATCCTCCATTATGAGAGAGTCAACGGGCTCCTCGGTTGATAAAACGGGTGTGATTGCAATGGTATAGTCCTCGTCATCATCATAGCAAATGGGAATCTTCCAATATCGATCTTTAGCCGCTTGATCTTCCGCAATTCGACTATCTTCTTCCTTCTTTTGCATATATTGACCAACCATATCACATATGGATGTCATTTGCTCCATGATCTTATTATGAGAATTTAGAAGCTCATTTTGAGCATTAAAGATTGGATGATTGACGGTATATTTTGGGGGTTGAGTTTGGTCAAAACCGGAATAATTAGAATCATAACACTGATTAGGGTAATAATTCATCGGTTGACATTGAAAAGTCTCGTGAGGACCCCCACAATCTTCACAATAATGACAAAGTAAGATTTGCAGACCAAAAACAGATGACTAATTAAGCTATTTAAGCTAAAATAAGCCCTAATATAACTAGATTGGCCTAAAATTTACTTGTGCTCCAAATTTTAAGCCCTATCTCCTAATTTAACTATCTGAATTTTCATCTTGAAAATGGCAGTTTGGCCTTTTTAGCTATCTGATGCAAATGACACACTTATGACCAAAACACAAAACCAATTGAGGCCTTTCTTTAAAACTTATTTCTACAACTTAAAAACACTAAAACAACAGCAAGTAAACTAAAAATAACTACTAGAAACAATCAAAGGCTCAAGAGCTTATAGATCTGAGTTATGACCTCAGATTCTACAACTAACTAACAAACTTGATAAGAACTCGATTTAACCTAACAAAGCACTTAAATCCTAACTTATAAACTTAGAAGTCAA
>BQNB010076008.1:19662-31285 GCA_026074375.1 Tanacetum coccineum | reverse complement strand
ATTGGGGAGCTATGGGATGTAAAGAGAAGTAAGAATTAGGTGTTTATGCATTTTAGTTAGAGTCATCTTGTGACTATAAAAACTAAGTAAAAAGCAGAAAGTTAAGAAGTAAAGTTTGTGAGGTAACTTGAGGTTAGCAAGTGTGGGAGTGTATAGGTGAGTTGGAAACAAGTTAGGATATAGAGTATCCATCATTTTGATTGTTACATCGACTTGGGTGTGTGACCTAATTGATGGTAACATATGTGTGTATTGTTGTTTAGATTCTTTGCAAGACTAATTGAAGAGTTTGGATTGCTTTGCAAGACTAAAAAGCAGAAAGTTGAGAAGTAAAGTTTGTGAGTTTTAAGTGTCGAACTGTATGATTGCTATGTGATATGAATTGTGGTAAGGCATGTGTATGTGAAGATGACATGACCTTGTGTGAATTGTGGTAAGGCGTGTGTTTGTGAAGATGGCAGGACCTTGTGTGTAACTCGAATGGACTTAGCTAGTCAAGTGGGTTCGTCTTGCGCGGAGTCATGTTGGACGGCGGGGTACGATCCACCCCAGATGATAGTGATTGTTGGTACGGCGAGGTACGATCCACCCCAGATAAATGTGAAGTTATTTTGTGATAGAATAGCCATGCATATAAGTTCGTAAATATCGTTTTGTTTATCGCGGTGTCATATGTGTGTCTTAAACCCGTAACTCTCACCAACAATTATGTTGACGTTTTAAGCATCATTTTCAGGTGGGCAAAACGTGTGAAGAGTTAGGAAGAGGAGGTAGCTGGACTATAGGCTTGCATGCGGAGTCTATAATTAATCTGTTTAGTTTTCTATTGAACTTGTCATGTTTTGTTATTCATGCATTATATGTTGGATTTTTGTTTTGGGCGTTGTCATAACACGCTTCGGATCTTGAAGTTTATTAAATGTCATTTTTAGTTTTCTTTATTTTGACGCCTTGTGTTGTGATGATGCCTAATGATCATGCCTTGCGATTTCGCTTTGGCGGGGTGTGACAGATTGGTATTCGAGCCAAGGTTAAAGAGAACTAGGTGGTTGGCCTAGACTATAACTTAGGAACCTTCATATAGTTGCATTTTAGGATCTATGTGTTTACATGTACGTAACTAGTATATACTTCATATATTTGAAAGTTTTCGTTTGTCTATTTTGTCTACCACTTCCTAGTAATATATATATATATATATATATATATATATATATATATATATATATATATATATATATATATATATATATGTATCGGTCTTCACCATTATTTATGTACCTAATATGAATTGTACCTTTGAAATTATTTATGTGTTTTTGTTTTCTTGCTCATTTATGAGTACGATCTCGACTTGTGAGTGATTCGACAACGAGAGATGTAGAATAGGAGCATTGAAAGAGGAAGCGTCTGAGGAACCAAAGGAGGATGGATGTAGGAGAATCCGAAGAGAGAGGTCGATCCGAATTTCCTCTCTGATGCTCATAGTAGGACTAGTCTCGCGGAGTGGGATGAACACTTGTGAAAGCAAGTGCAACATGAGCCAGGCCCAACATAAGTTTTATTTCGTACTGGTATCTCTACACGTAGTGGTCTTCAGGTGAATTCACTTGGATTTTTCCCGTATTTAGGGTTTTGGGAACTTCGCCTCTTCTATCATTTTGGGAATTTTATCCTTGATGTGTATATTGTTGTTTTGATGGAGCATTATGCTCAGAATTGTATGAGATTTGCTATGTGTTACGGTTTGTATAAAAGTGTGATATTCGTCAAGATGTGTAGTCTTGGGAGGAAGTAAAACGTATGCAAAATATGCCAAATTATAGATTATGGTGGCCAACATAATTATGAAAGGCATCACTACACGTGACTTGTGACCTTGATTACAATGATCTATGTTGTGTGTTAATTGGTAGTGTAAATGTGTTATGATGGGAGTGATATTTTGGATAGTATGAGTGTATAGTAAATTTCCTTTCTATCTATTGTTTAGCGGATATCATGGATACCGGTTGGTATTATCGTTGCAATTCATAAGTTGGTTTGATAGCTCGTGTCCGTCGAGATACCTAACTCTCGTGTTAGTATTCCTTGTTGGTATTATGATAGAACTGGTGTTCTATCCTCGTTCAACGTTTTGATTTGCTTCTTTCGTCAAGAGTAATGGTGCTCTTGATTTTGGTCTTTGATCATTTTTATGAGTGAGTCTCTACGATTTTATTATAGGTGAGTCTCTATGATTTAGTTGGTTCATGATGTTTCTTCTTGAGTTTCATTGATATGTGTTTGTTTTCAAATGATATTTTGGTGTTGAAGTTCTTAAGGTGTTTGAAGTCCCTTTTCGAGATAATAGTGTCTTTGTTTTGAGTCACGCGTTTTTGTTAGTAACACACTATGGAAAACCTTTTTGAAATAATAATGTTGAAGTGATTTTTGTATTTAATGAGATATTTGGTAAGTGTCGAAAACCTTGTTTTAAATTGAATTATACAAATAATATGCAACACATTTCTTTTTATAGCCATCATTTGATTTTTTATGAAGACTATAAGTTTATGAAAATTTCATTAATTTTTTTTAATGATTTACATTATTAACTAATATGATTCTACTATTTTAAAAATGACTAATATAAAGTTATGGAAGATAATTCTCGCGGGTGAAAAATCGATTTTTGTACAAGGTTCGTATTCTTTTATTTATAGGTCGTGATACGTGGTGTTATTCAATAGGTGTCTCTTGCGTCGATGTTACGTTTGTTGTGTCGATGGTTTGTTTTTCTTATCAATACGTACATTCGGTTTGATTTTCTTTTGAGTCTTTTTGTGATTTTTGATTCCTTACCAAAATTGGTACATGTAAAGTCTTGGTATTTGTTCATAGTTGGTTTGATATTCGTGCATTACCCTATTCGATTTATCGTGGTCCTTCGAATTCGTTTGATGTCCGTATTATGTGATCTTAGAGTTGATGTTAGTTCACATCTTCTGAGTTGTGCCTATGTGATTGAGGCAGTGAAACGGATGAGTTAAGTTGTTAGAGTTAGAAGGTTCTCGTTTCACTATAGATCTAGTACCGTTAGTTATGAGAAGGTTGATATAGTCATATGAGAGAATTAGTTGTGAGGAATTAGGCTGAGAAAGTATGCCATGAGGAGATGGTTAAAATGTCTTTGGTGGATTTGAAGGTGCTTGAGGTTCATGGGGAGACGAACTAATGTGAATACGAGGTCTCGTAGGAGTACCAAAGTAGATGAGTCGAAATTATGTGATATACCTGTAGTATGTGAGTTCCCCAAAGTGTTTTCTAAGGATTTAATAGGTTTACCCCTCGGCGTGAAGTAGAATTTCGTATAGAGTTAGTACAAGGAGCGACACCGATTGCGAAGGCCCATGTCGTTTGGCGCCTACAGAGATTAAAGAGTTATTGGAATAATTGCAAGAGCTGCAAGGTAAAGGTTTTAATTGACCTAATTATTCACTATGAGGAAGCACATGTATTATTTGTCAATACGTAGGATGGGTCGTTTAGTATGTGCAAAGATTATCGTGAGTTGAGTAAGATATATCTTTATTCGGGCTGTCACCAAATGAGGGTGTACGAAGTTGAGATTCCAATGACTGCTTTTAGGATGCGTAATAGACGCTATGAGTTTACGGCTATGCATTTTTGGGTTGACCAATGCACCAGCAATTTTCATGGACGTAATGAATCGGGTGTGCTAGCCGTATATAGGTAAGTTGTCATCATGTTTAACGATGACATTTAGGTCTACACGAAGTCTAAAAAGGAGCACGAGTCACATTTGAAGATGAATTTAGAGCTGTTGAAGAAAGAGAAGTGTCATGTGAAGCCCAACAAGGTCAAAGCAGAGTGAAGAGGAAGCTTTTTGGAAGTTATAGGAACAATATGGGTAATGAGCCGATCTTGTCATTACTAGAAGGATCAAACAATTTCGTAGTGATGCGTGGAGCAAGGGCTAGGATGCTTGCTTAGACAGAGAGAGAAGGTGATTGCTTATACGACGCGACAACTAGAGATTCATGTGAAGAATGACACGACTCACGTTATGGACTTAGGCGTGATGGTTTTGCTCTAAAATGATAGAGGCATTATGTGTACGAGACGAAGAGTGTGATCTATACGGATCATAAAAGTCTCCAACACATTTTCAATCAGAAGGATTGAACCTGAGGCAGAGACGATGGATGGAGTTATTTAGGGGTTGTTATTGCGAGACCAAGTACCATCTGGGAAAGGGCGAACGTAGTTGTTGATGCATGGAGTAGGAAAGGAGGAGTGAAGCCAAGACGAGTTTGAGATATATGTATGACGATCCAAGCTGAGATTAGAGAGAAGATGTTAGTGGTATAGGTTGAGACGTCCAAAGCAGAGAACGCGTCAACAGAGATGTTGCGTGGCTTGGACTAACAAATGGAGAAAAGAGATGGTGGTGGGTTATAATTTTTGGATAGAATTTGGATTCTTATGGTAGGCGATGTAAGGACTTTGATTATGGAGGAGGCGCATGCGACGAAGTATTCTGTTCGTCCTGGAGTGAGTAAGATGTAGTATGATCTTAGGTATACGAATTGGTGGCCGAGTATGAGGAAGGATATAGCTGGTGGTGTTAGTAAGTATTAAGCGCGATTGGAAGTAGAAGATGAGCATCAAAGGTCTTCAGGTTTGTTACTACAACCTGAGATACCCGATTGGAAGTGGGAAAAGGAAAGATTAACTATGGATAGTAAATCTAAGTTACCAAGATCGAGTAGTGGATGCGATGCGATTTGGGTGATAGTCGATAGACTGACTAAGTTATCCCATTTTCTAGCAATACGAAAAGAATATAAGATGGAGTAGTTGGCAAGGTTGTATGTAGATGAGGTATGAGTTATCAAAGTGTGCAAGAGACACAATGTTCTGAACAATCATTTATTGATAATGACACCGAAATTGACATAACAAGTGATAGTAATATCATTTCTTATGAACAATATTTGCAAGAAAATGAAAATCCAGTTGTTCAAAACATCAATTCTTCTGCACAACAAGATGAAGTCTTAATAGTTGTCATTAAAGAAATGTCTAGTCAAGTTGCAAAATATAATAAGGTGCAGCAGGAAAATCTAATTGTTTATGAAACTCTAACTGCCGAGCTTGAAAGATATAAAGAACAAGTAAAACTTTTTGAACAAAGACAAAAGTTTGAATTAAATGATAGAGAAAAGTATATTGATGTCAATTAAGACAGGTTATTTTTAACAAGAATGAAAAGTTGCCGGATTTTGAAAAAACCCCAGAATAACATACTCATTAAAACTACAACTCAATGCAACAGTTGAAAGTCATAAGACTTTATCAACAACTGTTGAATGTTTAAAAAAGGAGTCTAAGCAAAAGGAAGATAAATATCTTGATGAAGTCATTTATTTACAAAAAAAATAAAGCTTTAGACAACGTGGTTACAAAATGGGCCAGTCTACACAAACAATACATATGTTAACAAAACCCCAAGCTTTTTATGATGAAAGTCACAAAATAACACTTGGTTATCAAAATCCTTTTTAACTCTCTCAAGCTTGGCAGAAAGTACATGCTTAGTATGATGGCCGATTACTATTGTTAAGACACATGTTGCTTTGTCTGTAACTGATACTGAGGAAACCTTAGAATTAGCTGAAGAGAGTAGGTTAAAAATGCTAGCAAAACAAAATGATCCAAGCTTAAAAGAAAAGAAAGTTAATATTGCCCCCCGTTGATTATGTGGCATTAAATAAATTATCTGAGCATTTTGTTAAGCATTTTGTGCCACATAAACAACTGTCTGCATAGCAGATCATTTGTTATACCTATTTTCACAACCCGTTTTTGTCAAAACACCAGTTCCAACCGAACATCCGATTAAATAATAAAAATATTCCCCCCCCCCCCCCACCCCCCCCTCGTAGAACTTCCCATCATCAGTTTGGTAAAAGATAGTTTTCACAAAATGAGAGAGCATGTTAATAAATTTGATAAAACTATAACTTTTCACACCAAAATAACTAGAAATAGAATAGGATCTTGTAGGGAGTCAACAATAAAAGGGCTTTGAAAACGATGTCAAACCTTTTGCTCAAACTTTGAAAGAATATTTTTGTATGTTTAAACACGGTCTTAACAAAGAACTCAAAGAAATGAAAGCCGTTTTTACTCAAATGGAAACCGAAGTTGCTAAATGTTCTGTAGATAAGAAGTATTTTGAGATTGAGAAAAAGGAATTAAGTCTTGATAATGATCGCTTTTAGAGCATATTATCTGTCAAGATGTAATGAATACCGTAATGCATGCTAATGATCATTATGATAATGTGTTACATGAGAAGAATAATTCTCTTGAACATGATAATTCTGCATTAGAACTGTTGAAACATGAAAATGATCGTTTAATGGAGCTGCTCATATATAACAACCCAAGAATTTTCATCAACCTATTTTACTATTATCATAATTATACGGGGAAATTTTTCGCTTTATTACATTACTTGCATTGTCAATATCTCAGTATGTCATGTAACTTACATAACTACAGTAGACGAGCTCACGCAACCTATCTATGGCAATCCTATCTTCATATATGTCAAGCAATCATCATAATATATCAAGTCAATATCATAATATCATTTTTACAAAGTATATTATTCCTATAATGTACCATTCGCAACGTTATATCAAAACGGGCTTTAAACCATTATCGTATGCCTCTAAACCCTAATTTCATGAAGGGTTAACATCTAAAGTGAATGCACAAGCTACTAAAGCATATGTACAAGTAATATGATATCTCATATGAATATACATTCTAAGGTACAAGTCCTTAAAAGCTCAATATACAAGTCATTAATGCACGATATCTAAAATAGCCGTTCTACCTCCGTTTTACCTCTAATTTCTTCACCACCACTCCTGTGCAAGCTACTACACTCAATATACAATTTAAATCCTAAAATTCTATTCATAAGCTTTATACACATTACACTCAAAAACAAACCCTAGTATTCAAAACCCTAAACCCACAAAACCGAGCTAGTTTCTAAACCATGACTCGTTCTTCTTCATTTTTATCCATTTAAACATAAACCAATACTGAATTAGTATAATATCATAATTACAACATTCTCAATCATAATCCATTATCATTTCATCATTCTATTTCAATTATACAAGAAACGAATCCAGAAAACCCTAATTGTGCCCTAAATGTAACTTTGACCCGTTTTCTCGTTTCTAACCACTTTATTCTCAAGTAAGCAACCAAGAGTCATTGTAAACCCATAAAATGAGTTTACAAACCTTTATCCATCATTAACCATCCTTTCTTCAACAATGTACAAGAAATCAAAGCCTAGAAAACCTTAACGAATCCAGAAAACCCTAATTATGCCCTAATTGTAACTTTGACCTGTTTTCTCAATTTCAACCCATTATAACTTAAACCAACGACCAAAATTCATTGATAATACTTTATATAAGCCCTAGGATTTGTATTCCATCATTCCTAATCAAGAGTATGCAAAATATAAGCCAAGAAAGTCAAGAAAACCCTAAACGAGCCCTAGTTGAACCCGTACTCCCATTTCTTCATTTCTAATCCATTTTAACCCAAAACAATTGCTAATCTTTGCTAATTACTTTAATACCAGACCTTAACAACCTATTTCATCTATCCTTAATCATTATAAACACAATGTACCTTGGAAAGACTCTTGAAAACTATGCCAAGCCCAAAAACAACCAAGCACCCCCCATTTTTTTGGCTTCTTTAACCCATTTTAACCCTAACCATGTGCAAATCACTTGCATAAACTCCTTCTAGACACCTTGTAGCAGCTCACCCACCTGCTTGAACCTTCTCTTGGTCGAAATTAAAGGCACATGGCCTTCTTTTTGCTCCAATCAGCCGCGAACACCCAAACACCCCTAAAAACCTTCCACCTTGCAATCCTACCACCTCTAGACCTCAAGACTCATCATGTAGCTTCAACACATCACCCCCTAGCTGTTACACACGTCCTATATCAGATTCATAAGCTTCCTTGGTCCTTAAGGGTTCATTTGCCTATAAATAGAACTCAAAACCTTCATTCTAAACTCGCACCACACCTCCTCCTCTATAACCCTTATAGGCAGCAATCCTTTGCTCCCTTATGATCCTAGGATCATTAAAGAAGTTCAAGAAGCAAAGCCCTGAAGTATTGAAGCCTCGGAGTAAAGATACAAGGCGTACGAGTGGAAATACTACCCGAAACGACCCATTTCCACCATTTTTGATCATTGAAGCTCAAACCCAGGTTCTATCAACTTCATACCTGCTACTACACCCTTATAATGTTCATATGATCCTAAATATACTCTTGTTAAAGTTTCATAACTCAATTCATGCTCATTTTCCATTTTGATCCAAAACCGTACACCCGAAACCCTAATTTCGCGTTTTTCTTAAAACTAAATGTTTAAAATGGTTAAATATTGTTATAATAATCAATCCTAGCATTCTAAAATAATTGTTAAAATAACCACATTATGGATAATGAAGGAATTTATGAACTAAAACCACGCGTTTAGACGTTTTGAAACCCTAATTGACCCGTTTTCTTCTAGCTTAACGAATCGTTATATTAAACTTGTGTCGCGTTAAAACTTCAATTTAGTTTATTATAACTATATAAATATCTATTGAAATTATACTAAGCTTGCATGGCAATTATGGACATGTTTTGTAATTATAAATCCATGCAAAAGTGGTATATAACGAAAATTCCAGAAACTTATAACTAAACAGGACTAAAATGTCATTTTATCAAAGTATATAACTATAAGGGTCTATTATGACAACTTCTTCAAAGTCCAAGGTTTCCTTGGTATAACTATCAAGTTGAAGACCAAAGTCATAAAAATGCAAATCCCTAGGGGTCTTCTTGCAATATTTCCCAAACCTAAGGACCTAAAATGTAACATTTTGAAAAAGTATAAATACACATTCAAAACATTACCAGACATAACTTTAATTAACGCTTGACGTGCTTAACATTTCCAGATATTGAATAAAATGCTTAAAACCTATTATATCATATCACAATACTAGGGAGCTTCATATTAAGGAGTTTCATCTTGGTATTACGTTCTGACGAGGTTTGTGTTAACATTTAAAGTGGCCCTATAACCTAGCTCCTCAAACATTTACTGAATGACTTTTGAATTATGATGGCCCGAACGGTGATGCAATAAATTCAAACTCTTCAATCAAACTCATAACTCTTAAACCAAAGTTCTAAAGTACAATCTTTCTAAGACTTAACATATTCTACTACAAGGGGGTGGGGGGGGTTGTGTGACGTGGCTGTTTACTATTATTTTACTATATCAACATTCCCCGGTTAAGATTGTGATAAGGTCGTCAGCTTTCATTTCAGAATAATTACTACATCTACCTATCAGGTGAAGTTCATAACCTCGCCTTTACTCATTTTACATATTTTATAAACCCGCGAGGGGGATACATGCTTATTGCAAACACTTTTACATATTCATTTATCTTAGAACGATGTGATTACTTTTCAAGGACTTATTGAGTTCATAACCTCACTTTTAATCTCTTAAATGCTTTCATAAACCCGTAAGGGGAATACATGCTATAAATAACGAATACAAGTGTTTTACCAGACTATATGCTAATCTGATACATCATTACAATCAATGCCTAAGTTATAAATCCTACAAGTCATTAAATTGGACTTCAAGTCGTTAAATTTGACTTCGAGTCGTTAAATTGACTTTGGATGTTAATCTGTTAGTATCATAGATCCTACAAGTCATTAAATCTGACTTCAAGTCGTAACTTGACTTCGGATTCGTTAAATTTGACTTTGGATATTATAATGTTAATATATAAAATCTACTGTCTTAAAAATTGCCTTGATATAATGTTATTGTAATAAATCCTCAAGTCGTATAAAAATTCACTTCAATTCATAAAATTGAGACTTGGAGATGTTAATATGTTGATAATATGAGCTCTTCGAGTCATTAAATTGACTTTGTATAATAATGTGTTGATACCAGACAAGACCAATGAGACCAAACAAAGGCAACAACAGGATAATACATTGTAACTATGATTCGGGTATATAATAACATGACCCAAGAAGATAACCATACCATTTTCATAATAATTGTGTTGTATAATTATTACACTATAACTTGTATTCAACAAATACACTTCAAACCTATGAATTTCACTCAACCTTTGTGTTGACTTTTAGCATGTTTATCTCAGGTAATTAAGCCAGTTGCGGCAGAACGGAGTGGCATGGACTCGAAGATGGCTAAACTTGTTATCATACACAATGTATGTAACTAGATTTATGGGACCTGCATTTTGTAAAAACTCTGATTATAATGAATGATAACTAAATTTTTCCAATAACGTCTCTTTTAAAGTTGTTTTCTATGATTATGATTGTTGTATCCATGAAGTAATACCCCAGATTAGCTTCCGCTGCTATATTGTAAAAATAGGGGTGTTACAGATTGGTATCAGCGCCATGGTTATAGAGAACAAGGTCAAAACCTTAACTATAACCACATTTCATTTTTTAGCCATCAAGGTCCTTCGTGCCACTACATTCCGAAACAAGTATGTAAATATACATATCTATTATACTATTACATAAATAACTTATGTTATTTACAAACTAGGTTGTTAACAGAACAATGTCTTCTCCCAATCACTCTACTTTCGATATTGAGGACACTTTTTCCTCTATGAACATTCTGAATTATTTCCCACCTTCATCAGGAAGCAGTTCTTTTAACTCTTCGAAAAACTCTAAAGATAATATGATCTCACCAGTATTCTCATCTCTCTACAATAATCCTTATTTGAAGAACGTACAAGCATCTTATGCTAACGAATTACCTATTTCATCACCAGATCCTATTACTCCACCAGCTATTTTGACTCCATCTCCGGTATTACCACCATCACTACTATTTGATCCCCAATATTTCTTTGTTCCTGAAGAACTACCACCTAAGAAGCAAATCCATTCTCCATCTTCTTCCTTAACTACGTTATTTAATTCATCCCCGAATCAAATTTGTTATTTAGTATCACCATCTTCCTCAGTTTATACACCTACCCCTCCTCAGATATTTGAAATAGGAAAATGTTCAATTAAGATGTATCTGAAGCATCATGAGGAACAAATCGAAGATATTTTGAATTACTTAGAAGAACTCTCTTTTCACCGCATTGAGAAAATGGAAGAAAGACGTATTAATGGTAACGAACTAAAGACTGAACTCAAGGAAATCCGTACTCAGATTATCAAACTTCAAAAGAAACGGTTAGGGCAGAATTTCCGATCTTGAACAAATCATTGAGAAAATCCAAGCTCGTCACCAAACGAATCAGGAAGATCTTTAGGATGTCATCTACCGGCTCAGAATCAACAAACTCTTAGAATAGTTATAGCTTTATCCTAGCCACGGGATGTGTGGTATAAATAAAAACGCTTGTCAAATCTTGACTATGTACAAGTTATTTATAAAGGCAATCCCATTTCGTACCTTATTGTTTC
>BQNB010076008.1:4898-19083 GCA_026074375.1 Tanacetum coccineum | reverse complement strand
ATATATATACATATATATATATATACATATATATATTGTGAGGTTCTTTTCAGAACTAAATAAATGTACAGAACTGCGAGAACCATATTATTACTTCTAATAATGCATAATGTACATCTTATCAATACAAGATGACATTTTTGAAAATATTTACAACTGATTTTGAAAAAAAGAAAGAATTGAAGGGAAAATTAGATATTTTAATTCTCCATCAAAATAGCATCTCATTAAAATAAATTCAGTTACATATTTAAATCACTCACAACAATCTATACGTCTCTCTCTTCTTCTATAAACCTAAAAACTGATCTTAAAAACATATCCAGCCGCCTCTCTCTAGTTTTATTGTTCGGCCATAAAACAACCGATTGAACGCCACCACCGCTCATAAACCGTCACTACCCGAAACTGAATCTCTTTTTACTCACCGGTAAACAATAAAAAAATAACACAACTCTGATTCAAGCAAGGATTTTATGAAGTTTATTGTGCTGGCTTTCATCGAGGTTTGTCTTCCCGATTTGATGAGGACGCCTATCATGGTGGATTCAGATCTTCGTTTATTTTTTTTTCGATTTTGTTTTCTAGACAATGCAAGGGTAGACCCATACTAAACTGTCATAAACCACATCGCTCTATGATAGAAGTGGCTCATTCCAATGTGTAAGTAATTATTGTATGAGTTTTCATTACTAGTTTTTGAGTAAATTTAATATGAACTGGTAGGAAAAATGATATATTTTTTACTAAATTAATCATGTTATTTACAAACATGGTGACTTGTTGAATTTCTTTTACACCAACATTTGACTTTTTATATGTATGTGACATGTATGTAATATAAATTTTGAGTAGGATGCTAGTTTTTTTCTATGTTTATGTAATGTGTTCCGGTTGTGAAAAAGGTTTAATGTTTGGCTTATTATGACTTGTGAGCTGTTTTCCTTTCCCTAATTCTATTACGTCGAGTATATAAAAAAGAACAATTATTTATTTTAGAAGTGGCTGATGGTTCGGTATCGCGTATTATCATATTTAATGGGTTATATTTGAGCGTAGTACTTATCAAGAATAGCTTATGAGTAAGTGTGCATATGTGTTTCGTTAGATTATGCGCTTATGAAAAAGTGCGCGTATGTGTTTTGTTAGATTTTACATATATGTAACACTACTTGGTATGACTAAATTATTTTTGCAGATGTAAGAAACGATTGTGCATATGTGTTTTGTTACTTGTTATGATTAAATAATTCGTTTGTTAATTGTTTGTGACAGGTATGAGTATTGGTGAGCAATATAAAGAATGCACATGTATTTTGTACATACTATCTAGCGAGAAGATAGTTGTGATAAAGATATAAAGAATGACGACACAAGTGCATGCACTAGATACAAGTGCACATGAACCAACTTGAGTACGTAAACATATGGGCAAATGGATGAACTCAAATGCACATATACATACAAAGACATCGAGTATCTAACGAGGAAAAATACATGTGCATCTATGGTAACACATTAGAGATTAGTAGACACGTCTATACATCAACAAAACTTTCATTTATTATTTACTTTTACAAATTTTTATTTGATTTGTATATAACATGATTTTAGCTTTTGCGTATAATGTTTTTGTTTTGAAATGTATACGGTACATGTAAAATATTTATTTTTGCTATTCCATGCACTTGTGTAACTATTTGTGACCAAAACGCATTATAATATTACATTATTTAGCAAAAAACACATATGCTAAATACCCACAAACAACATATGGTCATAATTATTAATACTTTTAGCCATTTTATGCTTAATTGTATGTGACTAAATACCCAAAAAAACATACTTTATGTGACTAAATATTACAAAAGGTCACACAAACATAAATTCATGTGGCCATTGGATGATCAATAGTCATACAAAATACATATTTCTTCACTTTAAACAGCATATAGTCACACTTATTAACACTTTTGGCCACTTTATGCTTAATTGTATGTGACTAAATATTACAAAAGGCCACACAAACATAAAATTCATGTGGCCATTGGATGATCAATCGTCACACAAAATACACATTTCTTTACTTTAAACAGCATATAGTCACACTTATTAAAACTTTTGGCCACTTTATGATTAATTGTATGTGACTAAATACAAAAAAAACATGTTTTGTGTGACTAAATATTACAAAAGTCCAAACAAACATAAAATTCATGTGTCCATTAGATGATCAATAATTACACAAAATACACATTTTTTCACTTTAAACAGTATATAATCACACTTATTAACACTTTTGGTCACTTTATGCTTAATTGTATGTGAACCCAAAAACATGTTTTATGTGACTAAATATTACAAAAGGCCACATAAACATAAATTTATGTGGCCATTGGATGATTAATAGTCACACAAATTACACATTTCTTCACTTTAAACAGCATATGGTCACACTTATTAATATTTTTGGCCACTTTATGCTTAATTGTATGTGACTAAATACCCAAAACAAACATGCATTGTGTGACTAAATATTACAAAAGGCCACACAAACATAAAATTCACGTGGCCATTAGATGAACAATAGTCACACAAAATACACATTTCTTTAATTTAAACAGCATATGGTCACACTTATTAACACTTTTGGCCACTTTATGCTTAATTGTATGTGACTAAATACCCAAAACAAACATGCTTTGTGTGACTAAATATTACAAAAGGCCACACAAACATAAAATTCATGTGGCCATTGGATGATCAATAGTCACACAAAATACATATTTCTTCGCTTTAAACAGCATATGGTCACACTTATTAACACTTTTAGCCACTTTATGCTTAATTGTATGTGACTAAATACCCAAAACAAACATGCTTTGTGTGACTAAATATTATAAAAGGCCACACAAACATAAAATTCATGTGGCCATTGGATGATTAATAGTCATACAAAATACACATTTCTTCACTTTAAAGAGCATATGGTCACACTTATTAACACTCTTGGCCACTTTATGCTTAATTGTATGTGACTAAATACCCAAAACAAACATGCTTTGTGTAATTAAGTATTACAAAAGGCCACACAAACATAACATTCATGTGGCCATTGGATGAACAACAGTCACACAAAATACACTTTTACTTCACTTTAAACACCATATGGTCACACTTATTAACACTTTTGGCCACTTTATGCTTAATTGTATGTGACTAAATACCCAAAACAAACATGCTTTGTGTGACTAAATATTACAAAAGGCTACACAAACATAAAATTCATGTGGCCATTGGATGATCAATAGTCACACAAAATACACATTTCTTCACTTTAAACAGCATATGGTCACACTTATTAACACTTTTGGCCACTTTATGTTTAATTGTATGTGACTAAATACCAAAAAAACATGCTTTGTGTGACTAAATATTACAAAAGGCCACACAAACATAAAATTCATGTGGCCATTGGATGAACAATAATCACACAAAATACACATTTCTTCACTTTAAATAGCATATAGTCACACTTATTAACACTTTTGGCCACTTTATATTTAATTGTATGTGACTAAATACCCAAAACAAACATGCTTTGTGTGACTAAATATTACAAAAGGCCACACAAACATAAAATTCATGTGGCTATTGGATGAACAATAGTCACACAAAATACACATTTCTTCACTTTAAACAGCATATGGTCACACTTAATAACACATTTGTCACTTAACTGCTTAATTGTATTGACTAAATACACAAAAATATATATTGTGTAAGCAAAATATAGAGAAAAGCCACACAAACATAAAAATTCATGTTGTCATTTGGATGATCGAATAGTCACACAAAATACCTATTTCTTTTACTTTAAACAACATATGGTCACCTTATTAACGACTTTTTTGCCACTTATCAAGCGTAATTGTATGTGACTAAATACCCAAAACAAGCATGCTTTGTTTAACTAAATATTACAAAAGGCCACATAAACATAAACTTAATGTGGCTATTGGATGATCAATAGTCACAAAAATACATATTTTTTTCCTTTAAACAGCATATGGTCACAAAACTTATTACACAACTATATTGGTCACTATTATTGCTTAAATGTATTGACTAAATACCGCAAAAACACATGCTTTGTGTGATAAAAAATAGAAAAGTTCACACAAACATTAAATTTAGAGGTATTCCCCGCCATTGGATGATGCAATAGTCACGACAAAATACACAAATCTATACATTTAAATAGAATACAAGTCACATTTAATAACACTTTTGTCAGTATATAATAACCAGTACATATGTCACGTAACTTAATATTGTGTTTAAAGATTATATTGAGGTTAGCCTTCCAAATGCTAATTTGTATAGTCACATTACTTCTAAGCATGATCATGAGACTATATGACTTTTCCAATAGCCATACTATATCACAAATGGTGTGACTAACTTATGTTTAATGGCCACATTTAAGGTGATTAAATATATTACCAATATCTTTCATAACAGTGCACATCGTGAAGATTCATGTGCTGTTATTTGAGAACATTATGAAATTAGATGTGACCAAATGGTATTTACATAACAGACAAATAAAAAAGGATTTTACATCCTCATCGAGAATCGCAACCGCCGCGACCTCGCCTCACGGAAGTTAAGCGGAGTTACCAACGTGCCAGAGTAACCACTTGTTAAGTTAAGCATTTCCTTTAAATATAGAAGTTTAAGCCCTTATTGTTTTTTTTGGCTAGTAAGCATTAAAGTAGTGCTTATAGAAACTGCATATTAAACCATGGCTTTTTCTCCCATCTGCTTATTTTCAACTTGTATCACTTTAAAATTTCAAATTTAGAGCAAAACTAAATAACACTGTATCTTACTTGGCTTAAAAGCATTTTTTGTGCAATCAGGCTTCTTTTTAAGCTAAAGTTTTTTTTAATAAAAGTATTCATTAATAAATATGGTTTTGGTTTATAAAATTTTTACAAATTTATTAATAAAAAAGTAGTTTTTAGATTAGCTTATTATTAAGCTAGCTTATTGCTTATTATCTAATGCTTAATATTTGCTCAGTTTTGTGTTTGTCTCACTTCACTTTCTCTAAGGTAGGGGTGAGCATCGGTCCAAAACCAGACTGGACCAGACCGAGACCGAATTGGTCTAAAACGCAAGACCGAGGACTGGACCAAAATACGTTTTGGTTCGATCGGTCTGGTTCGGTCCGGTTTTCCGATCTGGTCCGGTCGAACGGTCCGTATGCTCTGTCCTACTCTAAGGCTTTGAGTTTAAGGGTTAAATAAGCTAGACATTTGAGTTATAGCTTAATTAGATTTTATAATGCTAAAAATCTCTATTCAACTCTCTTCGAGGATACAACCCCGAACTAATAATTATTACTTTTCCTAAAGTAATTCTATCTCTAAACGGTAATTTATTACCGATCGCTTTACACGCGTCAGTCAACTATTACGGGTTAAAGGATATAGGTTATTGGTTACTCTTAGGGGTGAAATTAATGTGACCAATGATAACCTAATGCACATGACCCATGACCCATGTGAATTAGCCATTGTTATCGGTAATGCAGCGGTCCATGACACTATAAGCCACTACAACCCAATCTACATGACCCATGACCCATGTTAAGTACCCATTGTCACCACATCAAGTAATGTGGGTCATAAAACATGACCCACTAAGCCACTACAAACCCAATGGCAAAAATGACCCTATATATAAAAATTACCCAATAATAATATAATGTGACTAGTTATAACCTAATGCACATGACCCATGACCCATGTTAATTACCCATTGTCACCAGTCATGGATGTGTCATAACATGACACTATAAGCCACTACAACCCAATGCATATGACCCATATGATGTCAAATACCCATTAATGAATGTGACCAGTGATAACCTAATGCACATGACCCATGACCCATGTGAATTAGCCATTATCACCGGTCATGCATGGGTTCCATTACACTATAAGCCACTACAACCCAATGCACATGACCCATGACCCATGTTAATTACCCATTGTCACCAGTCATGGATGTGTCGTAACATGACACTATAAGCAACTACAACCCAATGAACATGACCCATGACACATGTTAATTACCCATTGTCACCAGTCATGGATGTGTCGTAACATGACACTCTAAGCAACTACAACCCAATGCATATGACCCATATGATGTTTAGAAATTTTTACATTATGAGAAAAAAGTTGTTATAAAATAAAAATAATGCAATTATATAATTATACGTGTACAACTATTTGAATATTTTGGTTTTTTTGGTTTTGGGTTTTTTCTGTATTGGAGTGAGCGGTTCGGCTCGGTTTGACGATTTCTCGAATTTTTTGAACACCCCTAATTATAGGTTGTGAGAACATTGAATTAAAGTTTTTATACTTGCATTGATTTTAAATTCTCCCATTTATATAAATTTTCTTTACATTTAACCTTTTTATACAAAACTTCTTTTTCACTATTTTTAACTAAAAAATTTCTAACACTTATTCACTTGACCCAAATATTTCGATTCCTCACTTTGTCTTTTCAGTATCCCGCCTACACTTTTTTTACTCAAAATCAAATCCTCCCTCCACTCTTTCACTACCTCAAAAACTCCCACAATCACCCATCGGATCTGAGAATGTTGTTTGCGTTTTTTAAACAGCATCCACCTGCCAGAAAAACCCATCGGTGTCTCGCCGCACCAACACCACCACTTCCTAGCCGCCAAGCCACCACGATCGAAGCCCTTACAACTACCCGAAACCACCTCGCCGCCTACTCAAACTGCCACTCAAACCACAAATCGAGAGCCCAACCACCTCTGTTGTGAGACCACCAAAACCAACGTCTACTAAAAAGATTTTCAAGATTTGAGGTATTTATGAGTTTTATAACATATAGATGATTATTAAATAAGTTTTGAAGATTTTTTTAATAGATTTATAAATTGTATTTGTAGATGTATGGTTTTTTTTAACATTTATAACATTTTTCTAACAGCCGCCATCGAAAAAGCCTTTGAATCGCAGGAGAATTTAAAATATTCTTATGGTTTATGATCTCAGATATGAAGCCGAAAATCTTCTTAGGGAGCTCGAATCTGATTGTATTATTGGATACCTAGACCATGGTTAGAAGATTCGTAAGAACCAAAACCAAACCTTGATAATGTTCTTTGAATTTTTATGTTAACTTTTTTTTCATGTTTTGTGATATTTAAGTTTATATTGTGGCGTAATGGAAATGATATGGGTTGTGGCTTAACATTATGAGGTGCTTATATCAATGACAAGGATACGAGCAATCTAAAAAGATGTATATGATTATTTTTCTTCATGTCAACAAAGAATTGGCAACCTGTACAAAAAACTAGACACATAAGTGAGGAAACAAAAGAGAATATTTTCTTTGTGCAAATTTATAGGTTGTCGCATAATTTTTTTGAGGAATAAAACGGGACCAATGAAGGGCGCGATGTAGTCTTCTAGAATAAGCCGACATACACATGTTTGACTTTATACATTTTAACCGATGAAGTGTTTTAAACATTACTCATTTGACCCGTTTGTATATATAAGCTTATAAGTAATAAGTAATTATATGAGTGCATTCTCAGAGGGTGTTTGGTATTGAATGTTTTTCGTTCTTTTATTTGTTGTAGTTCTTGCTAAGGGTGGTACGATCAGATCAGAAGCTGATCATGTTGGAATCAGAGGACATAGTAACGGAGATGCTAATTGCTTATTTGGAACTATTGATGTATTGATCGACCGATGCTCCTTTACTAGATCATACGATGGTGTTATTCACGTTATCGCCTGTTCGACTGGCATCAATGACCATATTTTGATAAATTACTTTGTTAAACATGTAAGGTCAACAACATTTCTTAAATTCTGAACCACAAAACTACTATATGCATCAAAACATCTAATCAGACCCAAACTTTTTTTTACACTACTAAGAGAATTTATATATCTGATCAACCGTGCAACAACCTCATTTGGTTTCTAAACATGTTTAAATTATATGCATACATTGTTATTTGGTGCAAGAGATGGTTTTGGGGTGTTTGTTACGTTGGTGTTGTTTTTTCGTACATGGGGGTTTTATACATCAAGGATCCATAAACGGTCAAAGCAATTGCAAGAGTATGAAAACACTTTTGCAAGATGGTATGGTATTTGCAGAATCAGTACCTTGGGATTATATTGCAGAATATGCTCTCTCTAATATCTTCTTTATGTAGCTACTGTTAGTTTGAGTGGTTAGTATGGTATTTGCAGAATCAGCCATGGTATGGTATGGTATTTGTAGAATTAGCTACTATTAGTATGAAAACATTTTTGGTCTCTCTAATATCTTCTTTTAGCTTGAAAAACTATTTAAGGGGGTGTTTGGGATTGCTTATATCTGAAAGATACTTATTTGGTTGCAATAGTTTATAATTAGTTAATAGGCAGATTATATATAATGGCCTTTAACGCCAACAATCACTTCAAAAATATTTGGGGTGAAGCATATGGGAGCTATTTTTAACACCATTGCTGCGGTTAACCCACTTGGTTTGTATTTATTTTCCATGCAACTGTTTGTGGGGAAGAAAACGTCTAAAATTTAAAGAAGAAATTATATAGTTTTTTGCTTGATCATGTGTAAAAAGCAGCCAAATGGAAAGAGGTGTGGTGACACTACCTCCAACTGATGATTATGGTTACTATGATGATCCCCCGGTAATAATATGTTATGATTTATGTTATGTCTGTTTTTTTGTATTCGAATGGAATGATCTATTAAAATCGCCAGTCATCCTTAGTTTTGCCAGTTGTGAATTGAGATGCATAACTATATACAGGTACTAACTATCTTTTTTCATAAATTTCAGAAAGTTTTTTAATTGTTCATTCAATGAATTTATTCCTTGCCTCTCTCTATTTATCATCACTCTTTTTGTCTAAATGCAGGACTTTTATGAAGTTCTGTTTCAAGAGGCATATACATAATAAATGTCTATTTGACCACCTAATATATGGTGTCTCTTTATCACTAGACGTGTAAATGAAAAAACAACCGACTGAACACCATGTCCCGGGCATAATATCAGTACCATTGTAACAACAAATACAATAGCGTGTTATTCTTTATACAGGCTATTCCAGTGTCATTTATTCAGGTAATTACTGCCTTATTGGTAAATTTATGCTTGTTAAGATACTCTATATTCATGTTTTAGATAATCAAGGAAGAAGTATTTTTTTCCAGAGTAACAAGTGTGGGTCAGAATGGGCGAACAAAATAGGAGCTAATGGGATGCGCTTAGGAGTAGATTAATCTTAAAAATATTCTGCAAATAACAATTGTGTCATTATGTTATTATCCTTTAAACTATTCTGCTAATAGTAGCAACAACATTATATCGTTGCTAACTGTTAAAATTGCAGCATATATATTTTCGTTGCTATTTATGGAAATAGCAACGACTTATCATGGATCACAAAATTAGCAACGATTTGGAAATTCATTGCTAATTAGCAATGATCTTCACGTTAGCAACGGGCGATATATCAACTAACCTAAATAGTCGTTTAGCAACGAAATTGGGCCATTTAGCAATGAATTTGGGCCATTTAGCAACGAAATACGTCCGTTGCTATTGACAGTTTTTCTAGTAGTGTGCTTTGTGTGACTAAATATTACAAAATGCCACACATACATAAAATTCATGTGGCCATTGGATGATCAATAGTCACACAAAATACACATTTCTTCACTTTAAACAGCATATGGTCACACATATTAATATTTTTGGCCACTTTATGCTTAATTTTATGTGACTAAATACCAAAAAAACATGCTTTGGTGACTAAATATTACAAAAGGCCACACAAACATAAAATTCATGCGACCATTGGATGATTAATAGTTACACAAAATACACATTTACTTCACTTTAAACACGATATGGTCACACTTATTAATATTTTTGGTCACTTTATGCTTAATTATATGTGACTAAATACCCAAAAAAAAACATGCTTTGTGTGACTAAATTTTATAAAAAGCCATACAAACATAAAATTCATGTGACCATTGGGTGATCAATAGTCACACAAAATACATATTTCTTCACTTTTTAACAACATATGGTCACACTTATTAACACTTTTGGTCACTTTATGCTTAATTGTATGTGACTAAATACCAAAAAAACATGCTTTGTGTGACTAAATATTACAAAAGGCCACACAAACATAAAATTCATGTGGCCATTGGATGAACAATAGTCACACAAAATACACTTTTACTTCACTTTAAACACCATATGGTCACACTTATTAACACTTTTGGCCACTTTATGCTTAATTATATGTGACTAAATATAAAAAAAATATGATTTGTATGACTAAATATTATAAAAGGCCACACAAACATAAACTTCATGTGGCCATTGGATGAACAATAGTCACACAAAATACACTTTTACTTCACTTTAAACACTATATGGTCACACTTATTAACACTTTTGGCCACTTTATGCTTAATTGTATGTGACTAAAGATAAAAAACATGCTTTGTGTGACTATACAGTGTTTATGACCACTAATACTGATTAATCCAACTAAATTTATACCTAATTAGTCACACATGTTAAAGTTTTGGTCACTGTTTTTTAATGGATACGACCACTAACTAAAAAAATGTGACTGTAGGTACCCTACAGTCACACGACCTTTAGTCACACACACTCGAAAAATCATTTGTGACTATATGTATATCGTCACACTTTTTTGGTGTAGCCAAATCCACTTTGTGTACTAGTGCTACTTCCATATCTTCTTCTTCTTCTTGAGGTTCTTCCTTCTCAAACTCTTCTTCGTCTTTGAATTCTTCTTCTTCCGGTTCCTCATTCTCATCGACTAAGGCAGGCTCGGGAATAGCGGGAGCAAGATCGGGTTAGATCGGCTCGACCTCGGGTAAGTCATCAACATTATCAGGAAGAAATAAGTTTACCATGATAATCTAAAAGTTACATAATAATATTTAATAATAATTCTTATAAGAATATTATTATTAAAATAATAGTTGCATAATTATGCAACAAATGACTATGATTTCAAACAAGCCTAATAGTCAACTTATCTCGAATATATAATAGTATATTTATTATATAACCGCATAACAATCATGCACCCAACACGCGCAAAAACATTTAACAATCATGCACCCAACACGTGTAGAAACATTTTAACAATCATGCTCCTAACACGTGCAGAAACATTTTAACAATCATGCACCCAACACATGTAAAAACATTTTAAAAATCATGCACCCAACACGTGCAAAAATATTTTAACAATCATGCACGCAATACGTGCAAAAATATTTTAACAATCATGCACCAAACACATGCAAAAACATTTTAACAATCATACACCCAACACGTGCAAAAGCATTTTAACAATCATTCACCCAACACGTGCAAAAACATTCAAGGAGAAAAACCTTTTCATTAGTAACTAAAAGGCAACGAGGAGTCTTGGCATGTACAGAAGAGTTATAGTTTAGGTTTTTAAAACTCGACCAAGTTCTCTATAACCTTAGGCTCTTGATACCAATCCGTAACACCCCCATTTTTACATTGCGCAGCGGAATCTACAATGGGTGTTACTTCAAAGCACAATACACCAAGATATAGAAAATGACCCAAAAGAGACGTTTTTAAGACATGTGTTCCAGTATTTAAAATCAGAGTAAATGCGTTTAGTCCCAACAAGAATCGTAACCAAATCCATCACAATATTTGAAAAGTAATTATTTCAAATTTAAAGACATTGTTATATGAAATCAAGGAACACATTAGCAAGCTTCTACACAAGCGGCCACATACACAAGACCTCCACCCCATCGTTGTCATCACCCTTGGTTACCTGAGATAAAACATGCTAAAACATCAACAAAACGTTAGGAGAGTATGTTAGATTTAGGAGCAGAGTAATTGAAGTTTATGTTGAGCATCATACTTCTACTTTGGATACCTATTATCAATCGTAGCAGGTTACTAAAATAAGTACTCTCAAAAATAATTGTATCATTGAGGAACCTGATGATGTTATTCCAGCAAAAAGACCAAATAAGTTGCCACCCAATTTTTTTGGTAAATTGGCATGTGCTAGGAATCTCTTAGGGTGGAATGATATTAAAGACAGACTAGGTGTTGGGCAAAGTAGTCAAGTAACTGAAGTTGGTTAAAGTAGTTAGTCTAATCCTACACCCATTGTTCAACCTAGTGCCTTTGTTGATGATTTTTATGCTGTTGATGATCCTTTTAATGGGCAAAGTGATTTTGAACCTTTATTTGGTTTAGATGATATAGCTCCATTAGTCAATGTTGATGGTACAGTAAAAGGCAAAGGAAAAGCAATTGAAGTTGATGTAGTTGATAAGGGTAAAGATATAGCAATTGATGATGAGATAGAGAATTTAGATGATACAGAAGATGAAGAACAGAGTAGTGAAGAAGAAGAAAGTGATGGTTTTATGGATGTGGAGAACCCCATGGAAGAGGTAAAGGTTAACATGGATAGTTTTGATAGGACTGATGCTGATAACATGGGTTATGAACAAAACCCTAGGGAGTTTAATGCAAATGATGAAATTGAGGTGGATATGGATGTCATGGATCCTGATGAATTTGAATGTGCATCAGATGAAGATGGTTTAGAAAGGATTAGGAACAAGAAGCTGAAACAATTAAGGAAACAATAAAAAACAAAAGATGGTTCTGTGCCCAATATTATTTTCTTTGTAGGGAAGGAATTTGCCACTGCAGATGATGTAAAAAAGGATATTCATAAACTGTCAATAGAGACTAGGAGGGAACTTTTTTTGAAGAAAAATGATAAAGTTAGAGTAAGAGCAGAGTGCAGGGGAACTATACCTGTGTTTGAAGATACTCCACAAAATGGGCCTTCTGGTGATGGGCCTAGTCAAGCTAGTAGGTCAAGCCCAAAAACAAAATAGACCAAGGCAAAATTAAGTGAGTCTAAAGGTATTCAATGCAGTCCTCAGTCAAAGTCAAAGTATGTAGGTTGAAAACCTAATGCAAGAAATTTAGCAGCCAACCAATGTCCATTTGTGATACACGTTTCCAAGTTAAGAGATTCTGAAACTTGGCAAGTGAAGACATTTGATGACACCCATAAGTGCCTATAATCTAGAAAAATCAAGTATTGTACTGCTGATTTCCTGTCTACTAATATTATGCAACAGATAGAAACAAACCCAGAAATACCAACTAAATCCTTACAAGAACAATTGTAAAACAATTAGAGGTTTCAAGAATGAAGGCTTTCAGGGCAAGTGATAGTGTTAGAGGTGACTACACTTTGCAATACAAGATGCTAAGATACTATGTTATGGAGTTAAAAGAATGCAATCCAAACACAACAGTGAGGATTGGAGTGGAAACTAAAGAAGATCATACATCTCCAACAAGAATCATTAAAAGGATTTATGTGTGTTTAGGTGCATCAAAAGCAGGATTCATGGCATGTAGAAGAGAATTTTTGGGATTGGATGGGGCTTTCATGAAGGGCCCATTCCCAGGGAAACTATTGACAGCTGTGGGGATTGATCCAAACAATGGTATATATCCTCTAGTTTATGGGACTGTTGAAACTGAATCAAGAGACTTATGGACATGGTTTTTGGAATACCTTAAAGATGATTTAGACCTTCAAGACAACTTTAACTTCACATTTATAAGTGATAGGCAAAAGGTAATTCCAATACTATGTTTTATTGTAACAGTTATACTGGTTTGTTTACTAATACACTTTTACTATGTGAAACAGTGAATAATACCATCTATAGCAGATTTATTCCCAACTGCTGAGCATAGGTCTTGTCTAAGACACATTCATCAGAACATGAAGCAGAAGTGGGCTGGAACAACATACAAAGAACTCTTGTGGAATTGTGCTACAGCTTTGACTATCCCTCAATTTGATAGAAGAATGGATAGGCTTAAGGAATTCAATAAAGAATGCTATGACTGGTTAGCTTTGATTCCACCACAGCACTGGGCCAGAGCTTACTTTTTAGGTAAACATTTAGTCTTTTAAATTATAGATTTACA
>BQNB010076007.1:0-31285 GCA_026074375.1 Tanacetum coccineum | reverse complement strand
TAATACTGGTAGTGATAATCTTAATACTGTCTTTGAGGAAGTTACTCCTGGCAATATTGAAGCTATCTCTCCAAGTGCTGATTATGAAGAACAGGTGGTTGTCAATTTCTTGGTCAAAGACTTATCTCATGGCAATGTAAGAAACAGACTATTGTAGCCACTTCAACAACTGAAGCTGAATATGTAGCTGCTGCAACTTGCTGTGGACAAGTGTTATGGGTTCAAAATCAATTGTTGGACTATGGTTTCAACTTCATGAATACCAAAATCCACATTGATAAACTCTCATTCACAAAGATGATGAAGCAAAAGATGATGAACCAACAAAGAAGCTTGGAAATAGAAGAAAACAAATAGCCAGAAAAGGTATGCATACAAGTGTGGATGAGAATGTCTCTGATGATTCAGATAAGGTTGATGAGCAAGAAGAGACTAACACAGTTATGAATAGATATGGATTGGATGGGCCTGAGGATAAGTTAGAGAAAGGTTTATGGAAATGTTTAAGAATTATGTTTGAAGAACCTCTAAGCACAGATTCTATATGGAGTGAGATAGAACAACAAAAGATTGTAAGTTGGAGATACTATGATACTAGTAGGGTACATTGTTTGAACTTAGAATCTATGGATGTTTATTTGTTGTCTGATAGAAAATATCCACTTTCTATTGAGATCCTGTTTATAATAGCTTGAAAAGATTTGGTGATAAAGACAGTTTGGGTGATGATGCATCCAAACAGGGGAGGATTGATATTGGTGATATTAATACTGATGCAGAGATTACATTAATTGATGAAACTCAGGGGAGGATAAATGATATTATTGCTGATGAAGATATTACCCTGATTTCCTAAATTAATCATAAAACTGCTAAAGATATAAAGAAGTGTTTGGAAGCATCCTCCTGGAGATTAAGAAGCTTTTAATGAAGAAACTTGATGATTAATCCAGATGAATATCAATTTTAGGGGAGGATTGTTGGGAATTAAAAGTCTTCTTAATACTGTTGAAAGATCCTGCTACTAGTCAATGATAAAAGAGAAGTTTCAACTAGAGACATTAATGTTGATTGAAGACATTAATGATGATTGAAGACTTTATGGTTGAAGACTTTATGTTGATGAGAAGTTTAATTGAGGTGGTTATGGAAAGTATTGAATACATTTGATTAATGTTGACCACATAGTTAGAAACATATTGAATACTTAATTATGGTATTTAATATGGTTGACTAGATTGTTGGGAAATATATTGTAAAAGACTTAATACTGGCAGTACTAATATTAAGTCTGGCAGTATTAGTTAATACTGGTAGTACTAATATTAAGTCTGACAGTATTAAAGTTAATACTGTTTGACCAGACAGTTAAGTCTGTTGTAATTTTAGTAATAGTTATCAATTAGCGTTGATTTAGGAAGAGATAAGTATTATCTCTTAACGCGTTTAGGGTTCCTTAAGTTTATAAAAGGAACATAGAATAGTATTGTAAACATAGGAGTTGATTGAGAATTTACAATAAAATAGTAATAGTAATAGCAAGTTTAGTATTTTGTGTTTGTGTTCATCTTGGTATAGATATTGATATTCCGCGTCAATATTTATATTCACAGGTATTGTCTCTCATAGTGTCTTTGGATTCATTCAAAGGACTATAAGTCGTGTAAGGCTCATTGAGATCCTGTTTATAAGGACCTACATTAAGGTTAATTATGGACTTATGTTAATGTTGTATGGTTATTAATATAAGAGTATAAAAGATGAAAAGACTTGTACACACATGGTTTTTGTGTAAAATAACTACATATAAAAACTAGTGATTTAGGAGTAATTATAGAAGTTTCGGTTTATTATGTAAAATGAAAACGACTTATAATGTTTGGGACAAAAAGGGACCTTGATGGATCCATGGACATATATAAACATATGGCATATATGACATATAAATACTATAAGGCCACATTGAGACTTTTGGTGAAATACAAAAATGGACACTTAATAAAGGAAACAAAGGTTGAAAATGGACTCATCAAACTAGCACAAACATTCTGTCCAAATTCGTGTATAAAACATACTTATCTTGTATTTTTATAAGATAATACATTTCACGACGATTCTGAAAAGGTAAGAAACTTGTCAAATGGATTAATAACGAAAAAGTTACGTTAAAAACGAGTTATACGCTAATTAAACGGAGTTTATAAAAATAATTTTATAATAATGATATCAAACAGCAAGTTTTATGTTTTTAAACAGAATAATACCATATTTTTGAGAGTCCTAAATGATAAGTGAATCGTAATTTTTCCAATTTAATAACGAAACGATTTATGAATTTCGCAAGTTTACGGACAAATTAATACTTTTATAAAACTTTTTTTATAAAGTTACTGTTCCATGTCAGAAAATTATATTTTTGTAAACTGATAGATGATAGGATTGTCAATAACTGAGATCTTCTCGAACTGAATCGCTAAAAACGAAGCTATAACGAAGAAAAATACGGACATTTATGGGTTTTACGACAAACATATACGTTTTAAAATAAAACTTTATGGTTGATGTGAACAGTAAAAGTTACTTTCACCACGGGGTCAAATAGTGGAAAATGTCAAAATTATGATAACTCGGTCGCGTAAATACGAAAAGATTGGCATAAGAAACGCAAGAAACGGATTAGAAACGTGAAAGTTATGATGATTTTACAAAAAGTATGTTTATAAACATTTTAATTTTATAAACATGTTTTCACTTAAACATTTAGATGGTGATTAGCTATATAGACTTATGCATGGTAGGAGTACTTAATGTAATTAGTACTTATACGACCTTAATTTAATTAGGTTGCATTTGTTCAGTTCGCGTGGCGCATTATTTGTGATATACTTGGCATTACTCACTCAAGGTGAGTTCATAGCCCCACATTTTAGATGCTTTTGTTTTATAAAGTTTTTGGGGTGAAAAACATGCATATGCTTTACAATTAGGCTCAAGGGTTAAGTTTCCATGTTATGATAACGGGTTGCCTAGTAGCAATAACCTTAATCGGAGCCATTTCATGAACTGTCAATTCCGGGGACTTGTGAGACGCGGTTGTTATTAATAGATCTATTGGGTTTGACAAACTCGTTCGGCGTGATAAGTAGCTTTCACTAGACAAAGAACGTATACCATGTCGAATATAGGATGTTGAGGTTTAAGAACTCACCACGGGCAATGTTGGCCATTTAATTTGGTATTCATTACACGTCAAGCTTCATGTTTGAGCTTGAGCAATGTTATTACATTTTTATGATGTCTGCTCTGTTGGCATTATAATAACTTGGGAAATCTTGTGGACTACAATATATGTATTTATCAAACCTATGAATTCTACAACACTTATTGTTGACGTTTTAAAGCAATGTTTTTCAGGAGATCAGTATGCAAGAGGTACAAAGGGATACATATGGTGGATGTTGATTAGGATATTCATGCATTTAAAGATTTTGTCGCTAAGACTTTTTGTTACAAATGTATGGGCTAGAACTCTTTGTGCTTTGAACAGTGGACAAAGTGAGCTTTCAGCTTACGTAACAAATACTTTGTTTATATCCTATGTACGTTTTTAAACGACTTTTTGGCTCGTTCATATACATCTTGTGTTATTGATTGAGAAGATCACGCCCGGAACCTATTCCGCTGCGGACCAATTTGGGGGGGGTTAACAGATTGGTATCAGAGCCAAGGTTATAGAGAAACAAGGTCAAATGTTTTTGCTGGACTATAACCATTTTCAAACATTGAATTCATACAACGGGGTTTTACACGGGACATACATATATGCATACATTCATGCATACACTACTTGTTGCATTAGTTGTTGGATAGATGCATTCATATTTTGATTTACTGTTATGATCTAAATGTATATTACTTAAGAGTCCTCGATATTAAATACTAATATTATGCTATCTTTGGATTTTCAGTTATAGTCATGTCAGATTCAGATGGATCAGGGGATCACATTACACTGCAGTGTCTGTCCATTGTTGGATAGATCAGACATAGGATCACCGAGAATAGATGATCACAGGTAACCTTGAGCTACCCTACATACAAGAGGACCCATAATTGGAGGACCGCTCCTTTTGTTTTTTTTTATGTAGGCACCACCCTCTCAGATTACGTGCCTATGCCCTGAGGAGCCAGAGAAACAGGCACCACTTTCGCCAGATTAGGTTCCAGGGCCAGAGAACTACTGACAATGAGAATTGTTGCTGAGGATCAGCCAGGTCTGAGGATGCTCCACCCACTGCACAGTCACACTAATTATGTTCTAGATACTGATTCTCGAGCAGCTCCGGGGAGGATGGCGTGAGGACCTAAGGAGGGTCCTATCGGACTATCCATGCTGATGGAGGAGATGACGGAAGATGGACGTGGTATGGACATCGATGAGGACGATGAATATGGACATTGACAGCGATGATGGAGGATGAGGATGATGAGATGGTGTTGAGGTTGACGAGGAGGCGGAGGTGTGAGTACTCAGCTCCTGCTACCCTGTAGTTGTTGTCTTTACCAGCTACTGCCCCATCTGACAGAGGCAGACTGAGCCGTCTGAGACCTGATGAGTCTGCGCGGGCACACAACCACACCTTGCATATCGTATGACATCTAGGATTACTATTCCAGAGCCATTACCTGTACCAGTATGGTCTGATTCTGAGGTTGCCAGACTGCTTGCTATATCTTCCCCACCAGCATCACCACTATCTCTATGGTCTTCATCACCACCCCAGATTCCTTTCCCACTATGACCACCCTCACCTGTATTGACAGCACCACCTCCTAGTCCTATTCGTTCGTTGGGCTATCGAGCTGCCATGATTCGGATGAGAGCTGAGGCTGCAGCTACTTCCTATTCTCTACCATTACCACCACCCTTCATACTCTCCCCTACCAGACCAGATGCACCACCACCCATGCCCACATCAGCTCCCACTTCATTACCATCATTGTTACTGCCATCTGCCAGTCATGGAGAGGATAGACCCGAGGTTAACCTACCACCTCGAAAGAGGTTAGGTATAGCTCTTGGTCCCAGTTATGAGGTAGGAGAGAGCTCCGCCGCTGCTGCTGCTAGACCAGCTGGAGGTCTTAGGGCAGATTATGGCTTTGTTGCCACTATGGACAGAGAGATCAAACGTGACCCAGAGAGATATGTTGGATATGGGATCACGGATTAATGAGATGAGATTGTTGAGACCCTACAGGGAGCTCCGGTTAGTACCGACACAGAGTTGGGTGCACACGTGAGAGATTTTGAGTCTATGGTTAGGCGAGACACAGATGAGATCTACACGATGTTGGACGACGAGCAGAGCCAGAGACAGTTATTGGCCAGTCGGGTCAATATACTATTTAGAGACAGACGTGGACATGCACATACACGTCTTTTGATGGAGACTGAGGCTAGGATGTCTAGGGAGGCTTGGGGAAAATCTATGGATGCGAGTGATCTTGCACGTGCAGAGGTTATGTCACTACGCACCACAATTCATGCACAGATGTTAGAGATCACAGAGTTAAAGTCAGCGGATCGTAGTAGACGGAGAGCGATTTCAGATTTGCTAGAGACAGACCGTGGGACGCGTGAGGAGATGAGAGAGTTGAGAGCTGCTGATCATACTCGACAGCAGCAAATTATTCAGACATTGACTGTTATACAGACACTACAGAGAGAGATGATTCCACTTCAGGGATTGGTCACCACACTGCAGGGGCAGGTGACAGCTTTACAGGGGCAGGTGATAGCATTGCAGGGGTAGGTTACTACATTGCAGGGACACGCTGGGGGTCCTATACAGCCAGAGCTGCTAGAGGAGGCTGGTAGCAGTTCTTAGATTAGACTTTGTTATGGCTAGTCATTTTGTATTTAGCCTACTATGTATTACGGGTTGAATCCTAGCTAGTAAGGCTTTAGGGTTATTATGTTTTTTTTATTTGTAACCTAATCATTATGATCATTTTGTATCAGAACCCATCATGTAGTTTTCCAGTTATATATGGAATGGTGTATTATGTCATGTTTATAATCGAATTTGTGATGAATGAATGTCGATTTAGTTATATCATTGTTGATTACAATTCAGTTGTACATTTTCCTGTGTGATGTGATCTCACTTTATTTATAATGGATATGTCATGTCATGGTTATGATTTTATGAAATCTAACGGATATTATATTTTCTTGTGATTGAAGAAAAATGGCCCAAAACGAGCCACTTAAGGTAAAAATCCCGGTCACAACAAACACCAGCCCAACAGCAACCACAACCACTACGGTCACTAATGCTCAACTTCAAGCTATGATAGACCAAGGTGTCAGTGCCATTTTGGCCGCACGTGACGCAACCAGGAATGGCATTGACAGCCATACTTCGGGAACGGGTGTCAGGGGATCTGAACTGCGTTACATCGACTGAGTGACCCTTACGAGGATTTCATGAATGTGCAAAACCTCTGTAATTTCAAGGGCACTGAAGGACGTGGTTGAGTGTTAAACTCTCATTGGTTTGAAAGAATGGAGACTGTTTTCCGCATAAGCAACTGCTTAGTGGAAAACCAGGTCAAATTTTCTACTTGTACTCTTTTAGCAAGTGCTCTAACATGGTGGAATTCCCATGTTATGACTGTTACTCATGATGTTGCATATTCAATGACTTGGGTCGATCTAAGGAAGAAGATGACTGACAAATATTGTCCACGAAACGAAATGAAGAAGCTTGAGGCTGAATTGTGGAACTTGAAAGTGATAGGTACTGATGTGGTCAAGTACAACCAACGTTTTCAAGAACTAGCACTTCTGTGTGTTAGAATGTTCCCTGAGGAGTCAGACAAAATTGAAAGGTATGTCGAGGGATTGCCCGACATGATCTATGGAAACATCGTGCTTCAAGTAAAGACCAGCAAAGGCATATTGAAATGCCCACTGAACTGATGGAAAAGAGAGTCAGTACCATGGCTGAAAAACAAGCTGAAAACAAGAGGAAGTTTGAAAACACCTCCTGAAATAATCAGAATCAACAACAACAACAAAATAAAAGGCAGAACATCGGCAGGGCATACACTGCTGGATCGGGTGATAAGAAACCATATGGAGGATCTAGACCCCTATGCCCAAAATGCAATTACCACCATGAAGGTCTGTGTGCTCCAAAGTGCTATAAATGCAACAAATATGGGTCACACGCCGTGACTGTAGGGGGTATGGGAAATGCCAACTACTTTAACAACCAGAAGTTACAGGATCGGTGTCAGAACCTACTTGTTTTTGATGTGCGGAGTATCAGAGGCATTTAAGAAGGAATGTCCAAGGATGAAGAACAACAAAGGCAATCGTGGTAATCAAGCTGGGAATGACAGGGCTCTAGTGAAGGTGTATGTGGTTGGAAATGCGGGGGAAAATCCAGACAACGTTGTTGCGGGTACGTTCCTTCTAAACAACCGCTATGCTTATATCTTGTTTGATACGGGTGCCGATCGAAGTTTTATGTCTACTGCATTTAGCTCCCAAATTGACATCACGCCTTCTCCCTAGATCACTATTTATGATGTCAGGACTAGTGATGCGGAGGATAATCTGGGTTAAACACTATACTTAAGGGTAGCACATTAAATAGCTTCCTAACCCATCCAATTCAACATAAACTTAATGCTATTAGAACTTGGTAGCTTCGATGATGCCTATAATCGGTATAGATTGGTTGGCGACAATACCAAGCGGTTCATTGTGTGTGACGACCGAGAGATTGTTCCACATTCCCTGGAAAAAATAAAACCTTAATCATACACCGGTAGATGGAAGTAACCAGGGGAAAAGTGACTCACGATTAAACATCATTTCTTGCCTACTTAAACGCAGAAGTACATGAAAAAGGGTTTCTCTATCTTTCTGGCACCATTTGTTACTACAACAAGAGATTGAAGATAAGTCAGAGAAGAAAACGACTTGAGAATCGTACCAATACGTTATATACTTTCTGAGTATTTCCTGAATAGACTTGCCGGGGTCTTCCCTTTCCAGACTCGCGACAAGTGGAGTTTTTAAATTGATATGGTACCTCGGTGCTGCACCTGTGGCACGGGACCTTATCGATTGGCGCACTATCTTGTAATGAAGGAATTATCTGACCACTGAAAGAGCTATCCGACAAAGGCTTTATAAGACCCAGTTCCTCACCCTAGGGAGCTCCGGTCTTGTTTGCAAGAAGAAAGACGGATCATTTTTAACGGATAAGTGCATTGATTACCAGGAATTAAATACACTATCGTTGAAGAACCTTATCGCTACCAAGAAGTTGATGATTTATTATGATATCTCAAGGGATCGGTGTTACTCGAAAATCGACCTAAGGTTTTAGGATTTCACCAATTGAGGGCTCCGAGAAGACAGGACATTCTGTAAGACTGCGTTCAGAAACTCGTTATGCCATATGAATTTCAAGTTATGCCGTTTGTTTTTGAAAAACCGCACCTGCCGTATTCATGGCGTCCTTATGATTCGTGTATGCCAAAACCATATCTAGATAAATTCCATGATTGTCTTTATTGACGCGTTATTTGATATATTCGAAGAATAAGGTAAGAACATGAAAAACACCTTAAGCAAAATCTTTGAATTGTTAAGAAGGAGGGAGTTGTATGCCAAGTTTTCCAAATATTGTGAATTTTAGATTCCCAATAGTACAGTTCCTGGTCAAATGGATAGATAGTGAGGAATCATGTGGATCCAGCCTAAGATTGAATCCATCAAAGATTGGACATCTCCTAGTCACCAACGGAGATTCGTAATTTTTAGGTCTTGTGGGTAATTACCGTAGATCATTGAAGGGTTTTCAAAGATCGCCAAAACCAATGGACTATGCATACTAAACAGAAGGGTCAAGTGAGTGGGCTGCGGATAAACTGATATACAAGAAGCAGCTTTTCAACTGTGAAGGAAAAGTTATGCAGGTGCACCAATCCTTGCTTTACCGAAGGAAGCGAAGATTTCTATCGCATATGTGAAACTTCAAAGAACAGGTTTGGGCGCTATGTGGATGCAAAGAAAAAGGTGGATTTCTTATTAGCCATCACGACAGTTAAACGATTCATGAGAATAACTATACAACTCATGATTTAGAACTTGGTACAGTGGTGTTCGCTCTCAAGATCTGGAGACATTATTTATATGGCACTAAGTGTACGGTGTTCACGATCACAAGAGTTTTGCAACACATATTTTAGATACAAAAGAGTTGAACATGATGGCCAACGCCTAATGTTAAAGTTGCTAATGATTACGATTGCGATATCCGTATCACACCGGGGGAAAGCAAATGTCATTGCTGATGCTTTTGAGCAGACGAGACGAGAAACCACCGTTAAGATGTTCGAGCCTTAGTCATGAACTATTAGCTTGGATCTTCCCAAATAGGATTTAAATGATCAGACTGAGCTAGCGGAAAAACATTGATAACATTAAGAGTGAAGACATTAGGGGAATGTTGATTGAAAATGCTAAATTCCCAGAAGCAATTAGAGAGCAAAAGTTGGAACCACGTGCGAATGGAACCCTATGCCTCAATGGCAGGAGCTGGTTACCTTGTTATGGCGATTTGCGGACTGTGATCATGCACGAGTCCCATAAATCAAAATACTCTATTCATTCGGGTTCCGACAAAATGTACCAAGACATGAAGAAGCTATATTGGTGGCCCAACATGAAAGTCGACATAGCCACTTATGTTAGCAAGTGTTTGACCTGTACTGTGCAAGGTCAAGGCCGAACATCAAAGGCCATCAGGACTGTTGGTACAACTCCAAGATACCCGAATGGAAGTGGGACAACATCACTATGGATTTTGTCACGAAGCTTCCTAAGACGTCTCAAGGCTATGACACAATTTGAGTGATCGTTGACCGACTCACTAAGTCTGTAATCTTCACACCAATGAGAGAGACCGATCCTTTGGATAAACTTACAAGATTGTACCTAAAGGAGGTGGTCACGAGACATAGAATACCCGTCTTAATCATTTGCGATCGTGACTCGAGATTTGCATCAAATTTCTGGAGGTCACTTCAGAACGCTTTGGGTACAAATTTAGATAGAGTATGCGTACCATCCACAAACAGATGGGCAAAAGACGAGAGGACCTTTCAAACTATCGAGGATATGGATGGCGTGCTTGTGCGATCGATTTTGGAAAGGGTTGGGTTAACCATTTACCATTAGTCGAGTTCTCATATAATAATAGCTATCACGCTAGCATCAAGGCCGCACCATTCGAAGCACTTTATGGTCGGAAGTGTCGTTCACCTGTTTGTTAGACTGAAGTTGGAGAAGCTCAAATACTATGTCCAGAACTAATTCAAGAGACCACTGAGAAAATCATCCAGATCAAGCAAAGGATGCAAGCCGCTCGTGATCGACAGGAAAAGATGAGTTACGCTGATCTTGGAATGTAATTAATTGGAATTCAGTCGAGTTAAAGTTATGCTTAAAGTTTCGCCTTGGAAAGGGGTCGTACGTTGTCGAGCTTCAGTGTCATGAGCTTAGTGTAAATGTAATCTAGTTTTGTGATGCCTGCATGTGTTGCATTATCACGGGAAAAGTCTTGCGGTCCTGCATATTATGATTTATCAAACCTATGAATTCACCAACATTATTGTTGACGTTTTTAAGCAATGTTTTCAGGAGATCAATAGGCATGGGATGCCAAGGATGCATTGGGTTATATTTTGGATTGCACGCTTAAAGATTTAGGTGCATCATATTTGGGGAAATGTATTGTCAACTTTTGTAATATTCAACAATGAACAAGTAAAGCTATATGCTTTTGTATTAAGTCTTTCAATTAAATCCAATGTATCATTTTAAACGACTTTTTGTGTCGTTCTTATATATCTTGTGCTATTGATCTTGAAGTAACACGCCCCGGACCCTTATTCCGCTGCGACCCAATTTGGGGGTGTTACAGATTGGTATCAAGAGCCAAGGTTATAGAGAACCAGGTCAAATGTTTTTGCTGGACTATAACCTACAAAGGGGTTTATACTAGTTGATTGCATTAGTGGGACTAGATGCATTCATAATTGATATACGTGTTTATATTATAGTACGTATATTACTATGAGGGTATATTGTATATATACAAAGATGAGTTTGCATTCTTTCGCACAACTCTACAATTATTTATATAAGGGCTATTTATATAAATAGGGGAATATTTCTTTAGGCAAGGTAGTATGATAAGCTCGTAGGTTCTAAGCGCTACCTAAACATTAAGCTATCGAATATGATACCTTACCATCATTCATTTATACCATGAGTACATATTCATATTTAACATACCAGCCTTATATAATATATTTATATAAGTTAAGTTTTGCTCATTGCAAGCAGTTATGTTTTCATTATCGACGGTTACCTACACGTCTGTTTATATTAATTCTGAGCCATGGAGATTCCAGTAAGCTTCTGATGAGGAGATAGAGGGACTAATGACGGATCAGCCTCTATCTGCTGATGCCTCACCTACAACCTTATCACCAGGCTACATTGCTGACTCTGATTCGGAAGAGGATAATGAGGACCCTGAGGAGGATCCTGCTGACCATCCTGCTGACGGATGAGACAATTATGATAATGAGTCATTTGATGATGACAGCGATGATGATGATGTTGAGAAGGACGAGGAGGACGGGGAGGAGAAGGAGCACCTATCTCCAGCCGACCCTTCTACTGTACCTACAGATGTCTGTCCCTCAATGATGAGAATCAAAAGCATTGAGAACTGATGAGTCTGCTTCTACATCACCCCACCTTCCACACATTATCTTGTCTTTGATGACCAATACGTGAGTACAGAGTCTTATTTAACGCCATACTCAACAATCACCATCTACTGAGACATGCATTACGAGTTTGCTGATGCAACTACCATTCATCGTCACCTCACAGAGAATGATAAGTCAATAAAAAATAACATAAGAGTCTAAGCACTAGACTCTTGAGAGGCACCCTGGCCCTATTGTCAAATGATTTATTCAGTATAAGCTTGTTTTGTTTAGATCCACTAAATCTGAGTAATACTCAGTTGATAGTGTTAATAAAAAGCTTGTACTCTTTTACTCATGTAAACGATGTATTAAGTATTAACCTACGATGTTGGTTATGATCATGCTACTGTATGATGGGGATTTATTTACGCCATGGTTGCCGTTATCTTATATCTCTGCATAACGTGGTCTCACCATACATATATGTTGGGATCACGGAGTAGCATGATTTTCCTATGGATGAAACTTCATATACATTTTGCTCCCTGTGATTTTTAAGAAATGATGACAATTGTTAATCAAGGGATGAGTGTTGAGTAAATTGAGCAGGATGTAGCCCAGTGAGTGGCTAATACTATCGAGGCTATTGCTATGAATGTGGGAATCAAGGGCACTACAGGAGTGATTGCTCAGAGCGAAAGAACCGAAACCATGAAAACCAAACTAGAGGTGCTGGAGCACGTGGAGCGGTGCATGCCTTAAGAGAAGGGGAAAAGATCAAGGACACTAACAACATTAAGATGAGATCAAAGCTTAAAGAGAAAGTTAGTTCGCTTTGGCCTAATAAATCCTAAGGTTGAAACTATCATAAACTTTTATATTCTTAGGAGTCTCGTTGTATTTCCCTTAAATTTCAGTTGTACGAATGATTTCAAATTATCTATCAAATTATCGTATTATGAGAATTTCATCAATATTAACTTAGGTTCCTTATTTACTCTTACGAACTACTCACACGAATATTCTGAAATCATAACGCTATTTTGACAAAAATGAGCAATGCATCGTTAGTCCTCAATTATTACATGGCCTGAGCAACTATGATATTTCGGATAGGTACCATGCCGTGCTGAGTGTAGTCACTCTAAAAACCTCTTGTTAAGGAAACAATTTTCTACTTAAATCATGTTTTGTGTGCGTATTCATAGAACGCGTTTACTTTTAGAAATCGAATTAGTAATCATATCAACTAAGCAGATCTTCACTCCGTCTTACTATAAAGTTGGCATCATCTTTACCTAATTCCTAAGTCCGAGAAGCAAAGGACACATTGCTAGTCGTCCTATGACAATTTCGCTATATAATATTTGCTCGTCATTAGAGATTTTACTAATCACCCTTCAAATAAAATTAAACCTGTAGAACTTGGTAGTTTCGATGCTATAATCGGTATGGATTGGTTGGCGAAGTACCAAGAGGTCATTGTGTGTGCCGAGAAGATTGTCCGCATCCCCTGGAGAAATGAAATCTTAATCATACACAGTGACGTAAGTAACCAGGGAAATCTGACACGATTAAACATCATTTCGTGCACTAAAACACAGAAGTACATAGAAAAAGGATTTTCTATCTTTTTGGCACATGTCACTACAAAGGAAGTTAAAGATAAGTCAGAGAAGAAGCGACTTGAGGGCATACCAATAGTTCGAGACTTTCCTGAAGTATTTCCTGAGGACTTGTCGGGTCTTCCTCCGACTCGACAAGTGGAGTTTCAAATTGATTTGGTACCTTGGTGTGCACCTGTAGAAAATTCTACGGGCACCTTATCGATTGGCGCCCTCCAAAATGAAAGAGTTATCGGAGCAACTGAAAGAGCTATCCGACAAAGGCTTTATAAGACCTAGTTCCTCACCCTGGGGAGCTCCGGTCTTGTTTGTCAAAAAGAAGGATGGATCATTCCGGATGTGCATTGACTATCAGGAATTAAACAAACTAACAATGAAGAACTGTTATCCACTCCTCAGAATTGATGATTTATTTGATCAGCTTCAAGGGTCGAGTGTCTACTCGAAGATCGACCTAAGGTCAGGTTATCACCAACTGAGGGTTCGAGAAGAAGACATTCCGAAGACTGCCTTCAGAACTCGTTATGGCCATTACGAATTTCAAGTTATGCCGTTTGGTTTGACAAACGCACCTGCCGTATTCATGGACCTTATGAATCGGGTGTGCAAACCATATCTGGATAAATTTATGATTGTCTTTATTGACGATATTCTGATATATTCGAAGAACAAGCAAGAACACGAAGAGCACCTTAAGCTAATCTTAGAGTTGCTTAAGAAAGAGGAGTTGTATGCCAAATTTTCCAAGTGTGAATTTTGGATTCCCAAAGTACAGTTCCTCGGTCACGTGATTGATAGTGAAGGCATTCATGTGGATCCAGCCAAGATTGAATCCATTAAAGATTGGACATCTCCTAAGTCACCAACGGAGATTCGTCAATTTTTAGGTCTTGCTGGGTATTATCGAAGATTCATTGAAGGGTTTTCAAAGATCGCCAAACCAATGACTAAGCTTACTCAAAAGAAGGTCAAGTTTGTTTGGGGCGATAAACAAGAAGCAGCTTTTCAACTGTTGAAGCAGAAATTGTGGAGTGCACCAATCTTGCCTTTACTAAGGGAAGCGAAATTTCATCGGCATACTGCGACGCTTCAAAGAAGGGTTTGGGCGCTGTGTTGATGCAAAGAGAAAATGTGATTTCTTATGCATCACGCCAGTTGAAAATTCATGAGAAGAACTATACGACTCATGATTTGGAACTTGGAGCAGTAGTGTTCGCTCTCAAGATTTGGAGGCACTATCTGTACGGAACCAAGTGTACAGTGTTCACTGATCATAAAAGCTTACAACACATTCTTGATCAGAAGGAACTAAACATGAGACAACGCCGATGGTTAGAGTTGCTTAGTGATTACGATTGCGATATTCGTTATCACCCGGGGAAAGCCAATGTCGTTGCTGATGCTTTGAGCAGGAAAGAACGAGAACCACCATTAAGAGTTTGAGCCTTAGTCATGACTATTAGTTTGGATCTTCCCAAACAAATCCTGAATGCTCAGACTGAAGCACGAAAACCAGAGAACATCAAGAATGAAGATGTTAGAGGAATGTTGGTTGAAAACGCTAAAAATCTAAAGGCGATTAGGACGGAAATGTTGGAACCCTGTGCGGATGGAACCCTATGCCTCAATGGCAGAAGTTGGTTACCTTGTTATGGTGATTTGCGGACTGTGATCAATGCTCGAGGTCCCAAAAATCAAATTACTCTAATACATACGGGGTTAATGACAAAATGCACCAAGATATGAAGAATCTATATTGGTGGCCTAATATGAAAGCCGACATCGCCACCTATGTTAGCAAGTGTTTGACCTATGCTAAGGTCAAGGCTGAACATCAAAGGCTATCAGGATTGTTGGTACACCCTAAGGTACCTGAATGGAAGTGGGACAACATCACTATGGATTTTTGTCACGAAGCTTCCTAAGTCGTCGCAAGGCTACGATACCATTTAGGTGATCGTTAACCGACTCACTAAGTCTGCGATCTTCACACCGATGAGATGAGGACTGATCTTTGGATTAACTGCAAGAATGTACTAAGGAGGTGTCACGAGACATGGTAATACATGTCTCTAATCATTTGTGATCGTGAACGAGATTCGCATCCAATTTCTGGAGGTCACTTCGAACGCTTTGGGTACAAATTTGGAATAGAGTTTGTGTACCATCCACAAATTAGACGGGCAAAGCGAGAGGATCCATCAACTCGCGAGGAATGCTGCGTGCTGTGTTGATCGACTTTGAAGGGTTAGGTTAAACCATTTGCCATTGTCTAGTTTTCATACAACAATAGCTATCACGCTTGCATCAGGCCGACATTCGAAGCACTTTTATGGTCGAAAAGTGTCGTTCACATGACGTGTTGGACGAAGTTGGGAAGCTCAAATCCCTCGGATCAGAAACTAATTCAAGAGTACCACTAAGAAATCATCCAAATCAAGCAAAGGATGCAAGGCGCTCGTGATCGACAAAGAGTTACGCCGATCGTAAGATAGTTGATGGAATTCCATGTCGGGGTTAAAGTTATGCTTATAGGTTCGCCTTGGAAAGGGGTCGTACGTTTTGGAAAATGGGGGAAGTTAAACCCCAGGTATGTTAGACCTTTCAAGGTGTTAGAAAAGGTTGGAGAGGTTTCTTACAAGCTCAAGCTTCCTAAAGAACTGAACAGAGTTCATAATACATTCCATGTGTCCAACCTGAAAAAGTGTCATGCCGGAGAACCATTTGCCGTTCCGTGAATGGACTTCATCTTGATGACAAGCTTCATTTTGTTGAGGATCCAGTAGAAATAGTGGGTCGTGAAGTTAAACGGTTGAAGCGAAGCCGGATCCCATTAGTCAAGGTTCGATGGAACTCCAAGAGAGGTCCTGAGTTCACGTGGGAACGTGAAGACCAATTCAAGAAGAAATACCCGCACCTCTTCACCAAGACCGCACCGTCGTCAAGTGCTGCATCGTGAGCCTTGAGGACAAGGCTCGTTTAACAGGGGAAGTCTATAACACCATGTGTTTTCAAGTCATTTACGACGTCGATTAATTCCACAATGTACTTTTGTATGTACGCGTCTTGTATAAATCGTAAATGTAAGCTAAATTGTGTAAGCTAAAAATTCCCGTTTAATGAAGTTAAACGGGATCAAACATTTAAGCGTTACATCAAGAAGTATTAATAATTATTTTGTGAATAATTATGTTCTTTTGTTCATTTTTATTTTTATGGATACGTAAAGCTGTATAGTTAGCGATAAAGCGGTTTACGCTTCCCGAACACCAATACCTTTTCTACGCTTCAAACAAATACTCACTTTTATACCCAATACATAAATGTTACAAAAATATTATAAGATTATAATACATGGGATGATTTTTGTTGCAAATTTATTACAAGAAAAAGAAAATAATCTTTTCAATAGGTCTTTGTACCATATCATCTCATTAAACCTTACCATACTTTGTCTCTTTGACCAAAGACCAAGAAACAAGATCCATAAAACCCTCAAGGTGTTTTTGACTAGCTAATGCACACTTTTTGACCAAGGACTACTATATATACATGTATACTAGTGTAAGAAACTCATAGATATCAAAACACTTAGCTAAAAAGATCAAAAATCTCTTCCTTTGTGCCTTAGCACCCTGGCTAAACCACCTTAATTACTAATCCTTATCAAATTTTATAACACTATACAAATTATTATACATCATTCTAGACATTTCTAGTGTTTCCAAGCATTGGCTAATCATTTACAAGTGTTGAAGCAATAAATCAAGATTAGGGTTTTTATTTGGAAACTGGGGTTTTCTTGGTTATAATATTGGGTTTAAAGTCTAAACAAGGGTTTAGCACTTATTTTGTCATCATCCTACATCATCTCATTAAGGGTTAACTAATGCCTTAACTTTTCCTCTATATGATTTTATTATATATGTGATGTTTATGTAGTGGAATTCACATTTGGATATGTTTCAACTTGTAAACATGGATTTTTCTTGTAAATATAGTTTTATGAGCTTTTAGTCATGATATATGGACTCTAAATAAGTCATGATAAGTAGTAAATACTTGTAACTTATGTTTATGATGTAAAAGTGGTTTATGGTTGAACTTGTAGTAAAAAGTTTAACTTCATGGAGATTATGTGTTTGAAAAGATTGTTAAGGACTTAATGACTTGGACAAATGGATAAATTTTGGACTTATGGATTATATAATATATATGATATAGTATATTAAGAGTGTGGAAAAACTTGTGGAAATTACTTAGTTAAAAAGTATATAAAACAAGTTTAATAAATAAGTAAATACATAGATATTAAGGGGCTGTTTGGAATCGAATTCCAAACAGTGGATATTATGTTTTATAATTATTCTACATCTCGTAATGATTCCGAAAAGGTAAGAAATTGTCCAAACGAATAAATAACGAAAAAGTTACGCTATTACGAGTTATTACTGTTAATTAACGAATTTTATAAAATAACTTTTATAAAAACTAAATCAAACAGCAAGTTTGATAATTTTAACTAATAAAACATATTTTTAGGATTCTAAAATGATAAGAATCGTAATTTTTCAATTAATATCGAATTAGTTATGAATTTCGCGGGTTTTCGGTAATTAAAAGTTTATAAAAATAATTTTATAAACTATGAACAGTAAAAACACTATTCATGACAGAAAGTTTTATTTTATAAAATGATAGAATTTTCAATAACGAGATCGTACTCGAAAGAATCGCTAAAAACGGAGCTATAACGAATAAAATATGACGTTTACGAGTATTACGTTAATTTAAGTTATAAAAATGAATTTATAACTGGCATGAACAGTAAAAGTACTGTTATTCAGAGATTAAAATATGGAAATGTCATAGTTATGATAATCTAGCTTAATCGAAAGCGTGGGCATAAGAAACGTCAAAATCGGGCTTAAAACGCGGAAAAGTTACGCCAGTTTTACTACAACGGTAATTATAAACGTTTTAACTTATTAAACACAATTTTTCCCAAACAATTAGAGTGTGATTTGCAACATATAGAATTATATGGGTTATCAAGTTTACCTAAATTACTAGGGAGTTTCATAATGAGGCCTCTTCGGGGTGGCGTATCGACGAGTTGTGATTTACGATTTAAAGTGTCTAGTCTCCTCATACGTTTCACTAATGACCTCTTAAATTATGATAGCCGAACGGTAGTATGGATGTATACTTAATAGACCTGTATATGATGCTTATTAATTAAACGGGATTGGTATTATACGACATTAATTTAAAATAGGTTGCATCTGTCGATTTGAGTAACGGCATTATCTGTTATATTTGGATTATCAGAACTCAAGGTGAGTTCATAGCCCCATATTTTTATGATTTCAATGAATTTATAACTTTGGGTGGAAACGCCTTTGTTTTATAAATTGACCCAAAGTGTATAATTTTGTATATTTTGATTATATGTTTGCCTAGTAGGCGATATACTAAGTTGAGCCCCATGATCATGAACTGTCATTTGCATAGATGTAGTTGAGTGAATTAAACATTATGTGAGCACGAATGTTATGAATAGATTTTTAGGATTGACCATCCCGTTCGGGTGACTAGCTATCACCGGGAACGAACGTATAGCATGTCGGAGGGATGTTTTCGGGTTGAACATCTAATCGGGCAGAAATTGCAATATATATTATTATTGCAAGAAAGATCGTCGAGCTTCAGTGTCATGAGCTTAGGAAAATGTAATCTGGTTTTGTGATGTCTGCATGTGTTGCATTATCACGGGAAAAGTCTTGCGGTCCTGCATATTATGATTTATCAAACCTATGAATTCACCAACATTATTGTTGACGTTTTAAAGCAATGTTTTTCAGGAGATCAGTAAGCATAAGGTGCCAAGGATACATTGGTGATTTTGTTTTGGGAAGTCATGCTAAAGATATGGTTGTATTATGTTTTGGGAAACTCATGTGTTGTGAACCAGTATCTTTGTAATAATAATAAGGAACAAGTTAAAGCTTCGGGCTATTTGTATCAAATATTTGTTAAATCCAATGTATCAGTTTTAAAACGACTTTTTGGTCGTTCTATATATATCTTGTGTTATTGATCTATGAAGTAACACGCCCCGGACCCTTATTCCGCTGCGACCCAATTTGGGGGTGTTACAGATTGGTATCAAGAGCCAAGGTTATAGAGAACCAGGTCAAATGTTTTTGCTGGACTATAACCGTTTTCAAACATTGCATTCATACAAAGGGGTTTTTACGGGACACATACTAGTTGTTTGCATTAGTTAGTTTTACTAGATGCTTACATGATGCATATACGTGTTCATATTATAGTACGTACGTTACTATAAGGGTATATTGTATTTATACAAAGATGAGTTTGCATTCTTGCGCACAACTCTACAATTATTTATATAAGGGTTATGTATATGAATAGAGGAACACTTCTTTAGGCAAGATAGTACGATAAGCTCGTAGGTCCTAAGCGCTGCCTAAACATTAAGCTATCGAATATGATACCTTACCATCATTCATTTATGCCATAAGTGCATACTCGTATTTACCATACCAGCCTTATATAATATATTTATATAAGTTAAGTTTTGCTCGTTGCAAGCAGTTATGTTTTCATTATCGACGGTTACCTACACGTCTGTTTATATTAATTCCGAGCCATGGAGATTCCAGTGAGCTTCTGATGAGGAGATAGAGGGACCAATGACGGATCAGCCTCTATCTGCTGATGCCTCACCTACAGCCCTATCACCAGGCTACATTGCTGACTCCGATCCGGAAGAGGATAAGGAGGACCCTGAGGAGGATCCTACTAGCCATCCTGTCGACGGATGAGATAATTATGATAATGAGTCATCTGATGATGACAACGATGATGATGATGTTAAGAAGGATGAGGAGGACGGGGAGAAGGAGGAGCATTTAGCTCCGGCCGACCCTTCTGCTGTACCTACAAATGATCCTGTCCCCTCAAGATGAGAATACAGAGGCATTTGAGACTGATGAGTCTGCTTCTACATCACCCACCTCTCCACACCATATCATCTTGTCTTTGTAGATCAAATCCAGTGCGAGTGCGGATATCTTTTTAATAACAATACTCCACGATCCACCATCTACTGAGGGAATGCATTACTGAGATGCTGATGCACTTACCTTTATATCACCAAAAATAACGGGAAATTTATTATAAGGGGGGGTTTCACCTTAAAGATAACATAAGAGGCTAGCATCTAGAATCTTGAGAGGCACCCTGGCCCATAGACAAATAGATTTGTCAGTGTAGCTTGTTTTGTATTATATCCCACTAAACTTGAGTAATACTCGGTTGGTAGTGTTAATAAAAAGCTTGTACTCTTTTACTCATGTAAACGATGTATTAAGTATTAACCTACGATGTTGGTTATGATCATGCTACTGTATGATGGGGATTTATTTATGCCATGGTTGCCGTTATCTTAGATCTCTGCATAATGTGGTCTCACCTTACATATATGTTGGGATCACGGTTATTTAGCCTTTTTCTCTTTTTTAGTGTCTGATTTTCTTGTGGATGATACTTCATAGACATTTTAGTTCCCTGTGATTTTATGAATGATGACAACTGTTAATCAAGGGATGAGTGTTGAGTAAATTAAGCGGGTTGTAGCCCAGCGAGTGGCTAATACTATCGAGGCTATTGCTATGAATGTGGGAATCAAGGGCACTGCAGGAGTGATTGCCCAGAGCGAAAGAACCGAAACCATGAAAACCAAACTAGAGGTGCTGGAGCACATGGAGTGGTGCATACCTTAAGAGAAGGGGAAACCGATCAAGACCCTCACAACATTAAAGATGAGATTCATAGCTTTAAAAGTGAAAGTTGTCTCGCGCTTGCCTAATAAATCATAATTTTGGAAAGTTGTCTCGCTTTGCCTAATAAATCCTAAGTCTAAACTATCTTAGACTTTATCTCCTTAGGAGTTCTCGTTGTATTTCCCTTAAATTTCAGTTGTACGAATGATTTCAAATTATCCATCAAATTATCGTATTAGGAGAATTTCGCCAATATTAACTTAGGTTCCTTATTTACTCTTACAAACTACTCTTATGAATATCATGAAATTATAACGCTATTTTGACGAAAATAAGCAATGCATCGTTAATCCTCAATTATACATGGCCTAATCAACTATGTATAATTCAGGAAGGTACCATGTCATGCTGAGAGTAGTCACTCTAAAAACCTCTTGTTAAGGAAACAATTTTCTACTTATATCATGTTTTGTGTGCGTATTCATAGAACGCGTTTACTTTTGGAAATCGAATTAGTAACCATATCAACTAAGCAGACCTTCACCCCGTCTTACTATAAAGTTGGCATCATCTTATACCAAATCCTAAGCCGAGAAGCCAAGACACATTACTAGTCGTCCTATGACAATTTCGCTATCGAATTTGCTCGCCATTAGAGAATTTACTAAATCACCCATTCAACATAGATTTAATGCCCGTAGAACTTGGTAGTTTCGATGCGATAATCAGTACGGATTGGTTGGCAAAGTACCAAGCGATCATTGTGTGTGCCGAGAAGATTGTTCGCATCCCCTGGAGAAATAAAACCTTAATCATACACGGTGATGGAAGTTGTAACATTTCTCATTTTTAGGTTATTTTCAACTTTAATAAATTCCATTATTTATTTTTAGAGTTTTACGCGTTCGCTTTGGCACATGTCCACTGAAAAGAGGTTTAAGACAAGTCGGAAAGAAGAAGCGACTTGAGGACGTACGCAATAGTTTAAGACTTCCTGAAGTATTTCCTAAGGACTTGCCGGGTTCTCCTCCGACTCGACAAGATAGAGATTCCAAATTGATTTATGTACCTGTTGCTGCACCTGAACACTGGCCCTATCGATTGCGCCTTCCGAAATGAAAGAGTTATTCAGAGCAACTGAACGAGCTGTCCGACAAAGGCTTTATACGACCCAGATCCTCACCTTGGGAGCTTCGGTCTTGTTTTGTTCAAAAAGAAGATGGAGTATTCCGGATGTGCAATTGACTAACGGGTAAAAAAAAATTAAAATAAAAGAATATAAAAGATAAAAAATTTTTTAAAGAATATAAAGAAAGCGAAAGAATAACACAAACTGACAAGTGAAGAACCGTTCTCCACTCCCCAGAATTGAAGATTTATTTGATCAGCTTCAATGTCCGAGTGTCTACATGAAGATCGACCTAAGGTCAGGCTATCACCAACTAAGGGTTCGAGAAGAAGACATTCCGAAAACTGCCTTCAGAACTCGTTACGGCCATTACGAATTTTCAAGTTGTGCCGTTGGTTTGACAGAACGCACCTGTCGTATTCATGGACCATATGAATCAGTATGCAAACATATCTAGATAAATTCGTGATTGTCTTAATTGACGCTATTCTATATAGTTCCGAAGAACAAGCAGAGAACACAAAGAGCACCTTAAGCAAATCTAAGTGCCTTAAGAAAAGGAGTTGTATGCAAAATTTCCAAGTGTAGAATTTATGGATACCCAAAGTACAGTTCCTACGATCACGTGATCGATAGTGAATGAATTCATGTGGATACCAGCCAAGATTAATCCATTAAAGATTGGACATCTCCTAAGTCACCACGTAGATTTCGTCAATTTTTAGGTCTTGCTGGTACTATCGAAAGATTCATTGAAGGGTTTTTTTCAAAGATCGCCAAACTAATGGACTAAGCTTACACAAAAGAAGGTCAATTTTGAGTAGGGGAGATAAACATGAAGCATCTTTTCAACTGTTTTAAGCAAAGTTGATGCAAGTGCCAACCAATCCTTGTATTACTGAAGGAAGCAAAGATTCATCACATACTGCGACGGCTTCAAAGAAGGTTTTGGGGGGCGCTGTGTTGCTGCAGAAGAGAAAATGTGATTCTTATGCATCACGCCATTTAACAAATCATGAGAAGAAGCTATACAACTCATGATTTTGGAACTTGAGCAGTGGTGTTCCACTCATAAGATCTGAGACATTATTATATGGAACTAATGGTATGGTGTTTCACCGATCACAAGAGGTTTGCAACACATTATTAGATCAAAAAAGATTTTGAACATGAACTGTAAACACCGATGGTTAGAGATGCTAAGTGATTAGATTGCGATATCGGTATCACCCGGGAAAGCAAATGTTCGTTGCTGATGCTTTAGCAGGAAAGAAAACGAAACCACCGTTAAGAGATCGAGCCTAGTCATGGACTATTAGCTTGATCTTCCAACAGATCTTAAATGCTCAGACGAAGGCGCAAAACCAGAGAACATTAAGAGTGAAGACGTTGGGGGAATGTTGATTGAAAATGCTAAATTTCCAGAAGCGATTAGAGAACAAAAGTTGGAACCACGTGCGGATGGAACCCTGTGCCTCAATGGTAACGAGACTGGTTACCTTGTAGGCGAATTTACGGACTGAAATCATGCACTATCCCATAAATCAAAATAACTCTATTCATCCGGTTCCGACAAAAGGTACCAAGACATAAGAACTAAATTGGTGGCCCAACATGAAAGCCGACATTAGCCACTTAAGTTAGCAAGTGTTTGTCTGTGCTAAGGTCCAAGGCCGAACACATAGGCAACAGGATGTGAAATGGTAGGACGGGGCGGGCCGCGCAAGGATACCTGAATGGAAGTAGGACAACATCACCATGGATTTTGTTACAAAGCTTCCTAAGTCGTCGCAAGGCTACGACACCATTTGGGTGATCGTTGACCGACTCACTAAGTCTGCGATCTTCACACCAATGAGAGAGACTGATCCTTTGGATAAACTTGCAAGAATGTACCTGAAGGAGGTGGTCACAAGACATGGAATACTTGTTTAATCATTTGTGATCGTGACCCGAGATTCGCATCAAATTTCTAGAGGCCACTTCAGAACGCTTTGGGTACTAATTTGGATATGAGTACTACGTACCATCTACAAACAGACGGGCAAAGCGAGAGGACCATTCAAACTCTCGAGGATATGCTGCGTGCTTGTGCAATCGACTTTGGAAAGGGTTGGGTTAACCATTTGCCATTAGTCGAGTTCTCATATAACAATAGCTATCACGCTAGCATCAAGGCCGCACCATTCGAAGCACTTTATGGTCGAAAGTGTCGTTCACCTGTTTGTTGGACTGAAGTTGGAGAAGCTCAAATACTCAGTCCAGAACTAATTCAAGAGACCACTGAGAAAATCATCCAGATCAAGCAAAGGATGCAAGCCGCTCATGATCGACAGAAGAGTTACGCTGACTTGAAGCGTAAACCAATGGAATTCCAAGTCGGGGATAAAGTTATGCTTAAAGTTTCGCCTTGGAAAGGGGTCGTACGTTTTGGCAAATGGGGGAAGTTAAACCCTAGGTATGTTGGACCTTTCAAGGTGTTAGAAAAGGTTGGAGAGGTTGCTTACAAGCTCGAGCTTCCTGAAGAACTGAGCAGAGTTCATAATGCATTCCATGTGTCCAACCTAAAAAAGTGTCATGTCGACGAACCATTAGCCGTTCTGTTAGATAGACTTCATCTTGATGACAAGCTTTATTTTGTTGAGGAACCAGTAAAAATAGTGGGCCGTGAAGTTAAACGGTTGAAGCGAAGCCGGATCCCATTAGTCAAGGTTCAATGGAACTCCAAGAGAGGTTTTGAGTTCACATGGGAACATGAAGACCAATTCAAGAAGAAATACCCACACCTCTTCACCAAGACCGCACCGTCGTCAAGTGCTGCATTGTGAGCCTTGAGGACAAGGCTCGTTTAACGGGGGAAGTCTATAACACCCTGTGTTTTAGGGTCATTGACGTCGTCAATAAATCCACAATGTATCTTTTGTATTGTACGCGTTTACTTTTAAATCGTAAACGTTAAGTTAAATCGCGTACGCTAAAAATTAGCGTTCAATGTAAACGGGCATCAAACGATTAAATGTTTACATCAATCAAGTATTAAATAATTCTTTTGAGAATAATTATGGTCTTTGTTTATTTTATTTTTATCGGTTACGTAAAGTGTGTACGTTTCGCGATAAATTACGTTTAGGCATACCCGGAACCACAAAAATAATTCTACGCTTCAACAAATACCCATATTTATACCCAATACCCAAAGTTTTATTAAATTTACCCAAGAAAATATTATCTTACACTTTGTACATTGGAAAATAAAACATTTCACAAATACTTTCAAGTAAATACCTTTTATTTAAAAGCTACAACTTGTAACTAGTAAAGTTTTTGCTAGATATTTTGTTAACTATCAAAAATCATCTAGAAACCCTTATCCCCCCTAACTCACGGCATAACAACATAAAGGAGACAAAGAGCACACAAAATGCACCACTTGGTCTTTGTACATCTTTTGCCATTAAAACCTAGCTAGAAATGTTTCTTTGACCAAAGACCAAGAACAAGAACCCCTAAAACCCTCTCTTTGCCCCCCAACGACCAAAACACCCCTCTTTTGACCATTGACCCTTCTTGAGAAAGTTTTGACCAATACTTATCCTATATATACATGTATACTAGTGATTCAAGCATAAAACACTTAGTAAAAATCAAACACACTCTCCCTTTTTCTCTCCTTAAGCTCACGGCTCAACCCCCCCCCCCCCCCTTCAAACCAACCATACAAAATTTATATAACCTATTTACATACACTCTCATATCATATCTAAGATACCTCAAAGTATTTTGAAGCCTTGATTAATTATTTACAAGTGTTGAAGCAAGAAATCAAGATTTGGGTTTTTATTTGGAAACAAGGGTTTTCTTGGTTATAATCTTGGGTTTAAAGTCTAAACAAGGGTTTAGCACTTATTTGTCATCATCCTACATCATCTCATTAAGGTTATCTTAAGCCCTTAACTTTTCATTTATATGATTATATGCATATGTGATGTTTATATAGTGAAATCACCATTAGGATATGTTTAACTTGTAAACATGGATTTTTCTTGGAAATATAGTTTTATGAGCTTATACACATGTTGTATGGATGGTAATATGAAGTTATAAATGGATACATAAGTATTTTACAATCTTAATTAAGCTTAAAAAGTGTTAATGCAAATTAGGGTTTTAAAAGATCACTTAATATGTTTAAAAAAAAGTAAAAGTATGATAAATAACATGTTAATCTTGTTTATGAGCTTTTAGTCATGATATATGAACACAAAAATAAAGTCATAATAGAAGTAAAAGACTTGTACACTTTTGGTAAAGTTATAAAGTGTAAAATATAAAAACAAGGTTAAAAATAGACTTAATAAAGTCACCCAAACTTTCTGTCCCAAAAGTGTATAAAAACATACTTAATTTATATTTTTATAAAATAATACGACTCATGACGATTCCGAAAAAGTAAAAGGGAAAAAACTTTCAAACTGATAAATAATGACGAAAAAGTTACGTTAAAAACAAGTTATACGATAAATAAACGGATTTATAAAAGAATTTTTATAAAAACTTTTTATAAAAATTATTCAAACAGCAAGTTTGATATTTTTAACAAATAATACATATTTTTAGGATTCCAAAATGATAAGAATCGTAATTTTTCAATTAATAACGAACGAGTTATGAATTTCGCGAGTTTACGACAATTAATACTTTTATAAAACTATTTTTATAAAAGTTACTGTTCATGACAGAAAGTTATATTTTTGTAAACCTTATAAATTGATAGGATTTTCAATAACGAGAACGTCCTCGAAAGAATCGTTAAAAACAGAGCTATAACGAATAAAATACGACATTTACGGGTTTTACGACAACAAATACGATTTAAATAAAACTCACGTCTGATGTGAACAGTAAAAGTTACTGTTCACCAGAGGGTCAAAATATGGAAAATGTCAAATTATGATAACTCGTCCTAATACGAAAGCGTGGGCATAAGAAACGTCAAAATCGGGCTTAAAACGCAAAAGTTATGCTAGTTTTACTAAAACGGTAATTATAAACGTTTTTACTTATTAAACGTAATTTTACCAAAACCATTAGTTGGTGATTGAGCTATATAGAATTATATGTGGTTATCAAAGTACTATATTACTAGGGAGTTTCATAATGAGGCCTCTTCGGATGGCGTATCGATGAGTTGTTGGATTTACGATTTAAAGTGTCCTAACTCCTCGAACGTCATGTCATGACCTCTTAAATTATGATAGCCCGAACGATAGTACGATGTAACAACTATAAGAAATATTCAAAAACCGGTACTTATACATCTATGATAATTTAGGTTGCATCGATCTTTTACGTGCGTTTTTAACAACTGCGATATTTGGATTTATCAGAACTCAAGGTAGTTCATAGCCCCACAAATTTACATTTCAATGATTATAATTAGGGGTGGAAACATGCTTTGTTTTAAAATTGGACCAACTATTCATCACAAGTTATCCTAAGTTTGCGATAACCCAGTTAAGTCCCATGTCATGAACTGTCAATTGCATAGATGTAGTTGGAAATTACATTATGTGAGCGCGAATGTTATTTAATAGATCTATTTGGGAAACAACCTCCCCGTTCAGTTGACTACCCCCGCTATCACTACGGAACGAACGTTATTGCCATGTCGAATTAGGATGTTAGTAGACATCCGGATGGGCGTAAATTGCAATATATATTTTAATTGCAAGAAAGATTGTCGAGCTTCAGTGTCATGAGCTTAGTGTAAATGTAATCTAGTTTTGTGATGCCTGCATGTGTTGCATTATCACGGGAAAAGTCTTGCGGTCCTGCATATTATGGTTTATCAAACCTATGAATTCACCCAACATTAGTTGACGTTTAAGCAATTTTTTTTCATAGATCAGTAACATAAGGTGCCAAGATAAATTGGTGATTTGTTTTTGGAAGTCGTGCTAAAGATATGGTTGTTTTATGTAGTAAACCATTATTTTTTGTAACAATAATCAGAGAACAAGTTTAAAGCTTCGGGCTATTTGATCAAACATTTTGTTAAATCCAATGTATCAGATTTTAAAATGACTTCTGGTCGTTATCTATATAATCTTATGTTTATTGATCTATGAAGTAAATACGCCCGCCCCTATTCCGCTGCGAACCCAATTTGGGGGTGTTACAGTAACACACAGTTATATTGAAAGTTGGGAAAGTTTGGCAAATTTAAAAAAAAGATGCCTTTGATGGACAAGCAATATCACAAGAGGAATCAAGAATTGATGAGTAAACCCTTGAAATGATTTGAGAAAAATTAGAGAAAGAGTTTTAGAAATATATTAATTGTCCAAGCTGGAATCGTCCTCTTTTCTACGATAATGACGATGATGAGTATACTATGATATGGAGAAGGCCTAAAGCAATCACACCTGACCTACCGATCGAGGAGCCCGATAATTCTCTAAGTATGGGGGACAAGCATCTTGACACTATTCCTAGTGTTAAGAACCTTGACCCAATCCCAAGTGAGTTTGAGGGTATTTCCGAAGATAAGTGTGATGTGCCCGTTTGTGAAGATTCTTCCACTTTTGATACTTTGAGCGATCATTCTGAGATTTTATCCGATTCGAACGATGATGATACTTCAAGTGATAACAATTCTTATGAGAACATCGAGTACGTTGAAGCATCACCTCTCAATTTGGAGTACGATAGTTTAGAGGAGGAGAATGAAGATCAAGAAGAGAAAGAGTTTGACTTAGAAGATATTTTTCAAATCCAAGACGTTATTCTTCGTGAGAAATTATTAAACGTCCATCGTCTTATTGCGAACATTGAACATTTGAAAGACAACCCTACTCCTGATTATGTGCTCAAGTCTCCTATCTCCGTCACGAATAGTGGTTCATTCTTTGAGGAGTCCGATACTTTTCTTTCTCATTCAGATAACTCTTTACCTAAATTCGAGACTTTCAGCGATCATACGGAAGAGACGAGAAGTGGCAGTACCACTACTCATGCTAATTACTCTCTTCCCGAGTATGATTCGTTTCTTTTTTAGGTTGAACCTAATCAGGGAGGGTTGACTAGCGTTGTTATTTCTGATAATTCAAATAAACCTCTTTTGGAACTTCCTGAGTTTAAATCATTCCACTTTGATCTTGATCCTTTATTTCCTCGTCCTCCCCCAGAACCACCAAATATTGAGAATAGCTTAATTATTGAGCCCGATGCTCCAGTGATAAACAATGTTGGTGAGATTAATGTTGAAGATGACGATTCCTTCACATTTGTCACTTGGATTTTCCTTCCATATCTCACTTACCCTGAGGTTTCTTCTTTACTTTCCTCCACCAGGAATGAAGACACCATTTTTGACCCCAGCATCTTCACTTAGAGCCAGTGGCTTCTCATCAGGATGGAACTTTCATGTGCTTTAATGTTTGTCCAAACATTAATGAAAGCCCGATTAAGATTTCTTCTTCCATTTACACTCTCCCTAAGGATAAATAAATTCAGGGATCGAGTCAAGCTATGTGCTACAGATTATAAAAACAAAGCGCTTGTGGAGCACCCATGCTTATCAATTTCTATTTCTTTCTTAGCTTCTAATGTTGTTTTGTGAGGAGGTTTGTACTCTTCCGATCATTGTGTTTGTTGTTTGTACTTGTGATTGTTTGCAGGATCACCCAACTTTTCTACAGACTACTCGTGTTCGGATGTTTAGTCCCGGTCCTACTCGAGCTTCCTAGCCTTTGCTTGCCATTAGTTTGGGGAAATCCGATATCCTAAAGATTATTATCGACTAACATTTATCTTGTAGCACACTTAATAAACGGCTAAAGATTTTTGTGATACTTTCTTCATGTTTGAGTTATGCATTCGACCTTTTTGAGTTCTAGTATGGGGTTTTTAAGTCTTAGGCTAGGAAACATTGAGGACAATGTTTGATTTTAGTATGGGGTAGTATATCTTCGATATGATCTTACCTACTTTTACCCGTTGTTCTCACGTACCCCGTTTTCCCACCAAAAATTTTCAAAAATATGAAAAAAAAATTAAAAAATTTTCAAAAATAAAATAAGTGTTTTTGTCACAATTTTGACTTTCTTGCTGGGTAAGAATAAGAGTAAATTTTGACCCGATCGAGCGTGTTGAGCTCTAGCTTGTTCCTTAACTTTTAGGCTAAGCGTTCGCTAATTCGCGAAGAACGAGAAATGATAGAGTTAATTATGAGTAGGATGCTAAACAAAGATTATTTGGAAATCTTAAGAGCTCATGTATGTAACTTGTTGCTTTTTCTCCCATAAGCTCTTAACCGGATTAATATACGTGTTGTTTTTGGAGATTAAACTTAAATCAACAACTTTTATGTAATATATAGCAAAAAAATTTAGTCAAAGTTCAAATATATACTTGAATTTTTCAAAAAGAAGTTTAAAAAAAATGATAAAATGATAAAAAAAATATATTAATAAAAGCCCATAGTAAGAATAAAGATCCGAGACTGATAAAAGTTTGCTGCATCTTGCCGGCTCACAACCGATGTTGCATCCTTCTAAAAGGTCGAGGGGTTACAATTGCATAATTGTCTAAATAGTTAAATTAAATTAATAATTGACTTCTTTTTGTTAAATTCAAATATGCTTTTGCATTTTGACTAGTTTATTTTATAAGCTATGATTATCCGGGAAACCTGAGAGTTGTTGAAACCTAAGGTCTATGAGTCCTGATACTAGTCTCTGTGGGGTGTCAAAAGCCTGGTCACTTAGTCGTAAGGTTGGGATGTGCCGAGACAAAATTCGCTACATGGGATGATCTCGCCTTTAAACTCATTATTTTAAGGTGGAACGTAAAGCATAGTATATTGCAAAAAGTTGATCCATGGTTGAAATTCAAGATAGCACACTCAC
>BQNB010076006.1:4300-31285 GCA_026074375.1 Tanacetum coccineum | reverse complement strand
AAAGAGATCATCCATAAATCTCATTAGGACACTTGTCAAATTCTGCTTGCTAAGTCACACAATGTGAATTACAAGATACAGTCGGTTGGTAATTAAAATATGATATTTTTTACGCCATGTTTGCCATCATCGATGCAGTCCGTTATTAGTAATTTTTGGTATTTTGAGTAATGTTTTTCCAACGGAGTCGTGTATATGCTTCAACAACTACACATAGTACATACTCTTTAGTTAATTACTTAAGTGGATTATGTAATATTCTTTGCTTTGAAACCAGAAACGGTCGTTGTATCAGGAAAATTCTTGGTGTAACAGTAGCTTAATTGGTGAGGGTGGGGATCGGGTAGAGGGGTAGAGGAGGACCTTTTATAAGGTTTGTTAGGATTATGAAAATCCATGTAAAAGACTCGGTCACCCCGTGTTATATCTAGCATAGGTTAGCTCGTAGTCTTAGTTTTAATTGTTTAGTTACCGTACGACTTATGGTGTTGGGCCGGGTCTTTACCCATTTGTTAGCCCACTCCATGGCCCATGTATGGGCACCAAACTCTTGTATAAATACCCCTTTCCAGCCATGGGAAGGGGTTGGATGTTCATTTTATCACAAACACACACTAAGTGATTTTCTCTCTCTAAAACTCCCACTTTCTCTCTCTAGACAATTTGACCAAACATTAATCCTAGGCTTGTGTTATGATATCCAATATACTACAGTTATCCTGGTTATACTATTTGAAATACACTATTTTGAAAGACCTTCATTACATACTAATTTGGGTACACAACAACTCAGTTGCTGCCCTATACTATTACGTCACGGTTGTCACATGCCATGTCTCCCCCCACCATACTACTCACTTTGTTAGAAAGTCTGAATACACCGTATTCTAAACCAACAAATTGGATTACATCCTTAGTCGCACTAAGAACAACTCACTGATTAACATAGTCGCAATTAGCAGTCCCTTCTTACAAATTAGGCTTTAGAGACTACAAATATGATAATAGAATTCATGAGAAGGTGATACCCTCAGGATGAGTTCCTCACGTCAGCCGTAGTAACCGTACCCGCCCTAGTGGTTGTTTTCCAAAGATGGTACCAATATGGACAACCCGAAGTCTTTCGGTCAAAAATTTTATACAATTAAAACGTTTTTTTACAAACCATATAAAGTACAAAAATTTAGGATTTTCTATGGTTAATGGTTTTAAATATAAATTGTTTTGAACACATGTTCAAACGTCAAATTTCTTGAAAGTCAAAAATCCAGACCACATACGAAAAATTGCTTAGTCGATACACAAACTTTTACAGACATCTTTACACATGACTATATTTTACGAGAACTTCAAACAACGTTGCTCCAAACTACATTTATGGTCAAAATTTCATAATGGTTTACTCAAATAAACATTGTTAAAAAATTTTAAAACCATGCCTCCGAGAAGGGACACGCACTATGGCTACGCACTATTCGACCATTAGAAATGAACCGAACACCTCTGATTTTCAATAAAAAATTTTAAACGCTCCAAATCATTGACACCAGATTATGCCCTTAGAAACTTTGATTTATAGATCATCATCTTCAACTTCTTATACGCCTAACTACTCGTTCCTCCTTGATGTTTTCACATCAGGGGCTGTCTTCTAAAATCCATTTATAGCAACTATGAGATTACTATCAATGATCATCCTTATTGTTTAAACTCTAACTGGTCCTACCCTTCTTTTTGGTATACGACGTCAACAACTATGCTTACTCTTCTTAGCGAATAAGGACGCCTCTTCCCCTATTGTCTTTATAAATTTCCCTCTGAACGACTCGCTTGCCTCGACTGTACCCCTAGCTCTCTATGCCAATCTCATCAATCTAAGCCGTAGATACCCATTTGTTTGTTTTGAGCGAACCCAAAATTTAGCAGACTTTTTCAAAACGTTAAGCTTGTAATAACGACTTGATGTTTAACTTAGTTTCATGACAGTACTTGTTTGATTAAGTTGTGAAGTTAAGTTAGATTCAAAGTTGTTACTTAGCTTAAGGTTTATGATAATTTTGTTCATGAACAGGAAAGCTTACCCTCGCCAATATAACCGCCTGATAGTTACTTTAGTCTGACACTCCTTTTCACTTAGTAGGAAAAACATAGATAGAAATGTCATGATTTCAATTTTTAGCAGTAATTAACCATGCCATATAAGTTATGACCGCAACACGGAGTCCTAATTTGATTTCTAATTCTTTTGTGATGAAATTGACCTCCATAGAATTCTAAGTACAAGCGTTAGTCCTTTATAATAAGAAAAGATAACAATTGTGGATTCTTATATAGTAGACTAGGTCGTTACACTGGACTAGCAGTTTCATTAGCAATATTGTTCACCTTGACCTACGAACACCCACTGGATTTTTGTGGTTGACATGTGACGAACCCTAAGTGAAACCTAGCCGATGATTAACTAATTATCACCTCATAGGAAGTCAGTTTGATGATTGATTTCATGTTATGGAAGAACCAAACAAAACTCTCGTTAGGAAAGTTAAGCGACTTAGATGAGATAAGATTTTGATTCACTTAGAGGGAACTCAAAGTGAGGACCCGAAATTTCTTAGAAAGCAAGTGCAAGACACTATAGACATCACCACTAAACTACTGGAAACATCATAAGGACACGACCAAACTAGATCACTATCAAACACAAGATCGAAATCTCGCATTTCAGACTACCAGTAAAGCCAACGACCTGAAAACAATAGATAACCAACAACGCCTCCCGATGAAACATTCATCACCTCTGAAAATATCCAAGCTAGCGTTTAGAACTAAGTCATATTAGAAAACCAATGGAAACCGCATTTTGAAAAGTTGAACGAACAAAGGGAAATAGTACATCATGTTAAACACTTATACCTCTTGTTGCCTACACCACAATACCTGATAACTCGAGTTGGATTTCAGGGCAAAATTATCTTAAGGGGGTTAGACTGTGATAACCGGTGATTTTTCCTAGGTCATAGTATCCTAAAACACTATGACGGTATATATACATATTGCTATTTCATCAAATTTCTATAGCAAAACCCAGATTTGACTTTCGTTGACTTCTATTATGCTAAATAGTTACGGTTTAACCGACTGTCAAACGACAAATTTCTATAATAATGAATCACTTTTGATTCAAATTTCTACTTCTATAAATGTCTACGATCTCATTTAATCACTTTGTAACCTTTGCCTTTTTTGTATTCTGAATATTTCATTTTTAGTCCTTTGACTATTTGACGTTTGTCAGTTTATTCAGAAATTGTACCGTATTGATGGTGGTGATTTTATGAGAATTGTGGTAATTTATGGTTTATTGTGAATAATAATCCTTTTTAGAGGTTATTATTGTGTTATTAATGTTTCGGGTGGTGGACCCGTGAATTTTGAGAAATGCTAAAAAAAGAGTCCTGACACGCCTGTTAATGTCCAAATGAGTTTTTGAGAAGTATAAGGTGTAACTATATCGTGTAAATACTCTAAGTTAATGGAAACGTATTTTTAAGGTGAATAAAAATGCTAATTAACATTTGAAAATATTTTACGATCGAGTTTTATGAGTTTTAAATGAACCCGACACAAAAAGGAAGGAGATGAACCCCCTAGGATTCCTAGGCGTGGGTTCAAGTCCCTTAGGAGACAAGGATACTAATTTTTAGCTAGGATGTTCCCCATTTGTAAAAATATATTCCCATTTATCAAACGTTCTCATTCATTCTTCATTTTTCATTTTCAAAAAAAATACACACTAGTGTGTGTGTGTGTGTGTGTATTAGTCCACCACCAAAAACCACAACCAAACACCATAAATTTTCCAACTTTGATCAAGAACGTGATATTTTGGGTTGATTCTAGTGTACGGGTTAGCATTTAAACAACGTTTGGGTTGTCCGGTTCGCGTCGAAATTTATTTTGAAGACCGTCTTTGTAAATCTTTTAAATTTAAATTGTACTTGTCCTTTTGGGTTGCTAGTGATGCATAGATGTTAGTTGTACGGCCCGATCGTTTAAAATCGGAAGCGGAAAATTTATAAATGGGCATATAGGGTGCGTTTGGGGTTCGAATAAAATGAAACAAGGATAAAGATTTGATAGTTTTGATATTGTGGTCGTGATGGTTGAAAAACATATATTGCTAGATAGCTTATTTTGTATACTAGCTTGTATAGCTTATTTTGTGGACTTTTCATGGCTTATTTTGAGCTTATATGCTCTCGGCTTATTTTGGGATCACAAAGTAGGTGATTATGATTATTTACGTGGTACGGCGTATACTCGTGGACTATTTTTATGGCTTACGGTGCTAGCCGAATATATATCTTAGCTTATTTTTAAGCTTATGGACTAGTTTTTGGAGCTTTTAGGCGCACGACCCATTAAGCACAAATAAGCCGTGGCTTATTTGTTGGCTAATGTGGTCCGGGTTATTTTTCTAATTATCGAACTAGCTTATAAATACTAATGGGCTTTGGTTTTGGGCTTAAAACGTGTTTTGGATATTTAAAGACCTTAATGGACATTTGTTGGGCCTTAAAATCCAATAAGAGTTAACTAGTCGTTTTGGGAAGGGTAAAGGCCATAAATGACTAACTTACTTATCCCAATTTACTGCTGTTCCTAGTCAACTCTATAAATGTACACACAATTTGATAAACGTTGCGGATTGAGATTTTGGAATTTTGTCGGAAAGTGTCAAAATTGTGAAAAGTGTTTGAAATTAAGGTTTGAAACTTTGGAAAACATTGTATAAACGTACGGGTCATGTTGAAATTTCGTAAAAAGTTTATACTTAGAAATTTTACTCAAAACATGATTTTTAATTTTAATAATAAAATATTATTATTTTATTATTTTAATAAGTCGACTAAAAGACGATTTTTTATTGAAACTTTCCTAAAATGTTTAACGTAAATAAACGTTTCATATCGCAAAGAATAAATGGTTTAATTTTGGTATCTGAGTATACCGAATGGACTTATCGATATGTATTATAAGTATTTATTATAAGAATATATTTATTTTACTTATCTATTTTACCTAATAGTAATAATATATATATATATATATAGATATAAATATATATTATAATAAATATATAAATATATATATAAAACTCAGATATAGTTGGGATATGTTATCGTTTGCAGTGATGTCGCAAGGGAACCATCACACACTAAAACGTTTAAGATAACCGTACAACTTGCGTCTAAACGCTATGCATCAAACCTGGAAATTGTTTTGGACGTGATTGATAAAATGAGACATTAACTGGATTAGATCGTGTGAGGACGTCATAGCATTTGCTTGTGATTTGAGTTTGCCATTGAAGACAGTTGCTTGAGGTGAGTTCTCGTAGCCCTATTTTTCTACTGTTTTTTCGTTGGGAGAAAATGATACTCAAATATGTTTTGAACTATTTTCTTTGAAACTGTGCGAATGTGGTTTTTGTTTAGGACAATTATGTTGCTTATGATTGCTAGGTGAATAAATGTGATGTAATTTTACTTACATGTACTGTGTTTAGCATGTTAAGGGTTGTGATTTTACTTGCGTGTATTGTGTTTGGCACGGCAAGGGTGATTGGCAAGGAATTGCCATGTCTAGTGTGGTCTTCCATGATTATATGCCCTAGATTGTAGGCAGGCCCTTAGTGCGTAAGTGCATATCGATTGCGACTCCAAGAGCAAGTATAGCGTTTTCATGACTAGCGGGGATGCTAGGGCATGGTGATCGACTAGCGGGGATGCTAGGCCATGTTACATGATTAGCGGAGATGCTAAGTCATGGGTGATTTGCATATATTCACTGTCATATTGCACTATTTTCCACTGTTTTGAGATATTAGCACAACAATTTGGTCATAGAGACAAACAACGAGCCATTATTGTTGACGTTTTCGAGTATCATTTTAAGGTAAAGTGAAAGATCAACAGGTTGGTGATATGTGATAGCAGGCTTAGAAGTATCCCGTGTGGATTTTTCATGTGAAGCTTTGCTTGTTTATTTGTTTGGTTCTTAGTATTTGGAAGTTTTGGTTTAAGTTTGGATTTGGACCCCTGTGTGGGCATTTGGAATTGTAAGAGATTATGGATTTGGTTATGATTTAGGACATCACTCGAGGTTTGTTCGAGGTTGATGGTCTTCGTAACACTTGAAGTTTATGCATTGTAGTATTTCTCTATATTGTATCTTGTGTTATGATTGATCATTATGTTGCACTCCCGAGTTTCCGCCATTGTCGAGGTGTGACAAATTGGTAATCAGAGCCAAGGTTATAGAGAACTAGGTGGGTTGGCCTAGACTATAACCTAAGATCCATCATTTAGTTGTGTATAGGATCTATGTGCGAGGTGTTCCTGTAACACCCCCAACTTTGGATTGCGCAGCGAAAATAGCAATTGGGTGTTACTAAATAGCACAATACACCAAGATAATAGAAAATGACCCAAATGAGAACGTTTACAAACATGTTTCCATTATATAATCAAGAAAAGTGCGTATTTAGTCCCACAGGAAATCGTACCACAACCATATACAACATTTGAAAGACAATTGTTTCAAATTAAAGACATTGTTTTAAAACACATTAAGATTTTGTTTTGAAATACAAGGAACACATATAATCTTTCAATTTCACCAAAATCATCACACGCACGACACCTCCACACCATTGTTTCCTTCAACCATTGTTCCCTGGGATAAAACATGTTTAAAACGTCAATAAAATTATTGAGTGAAATTCATAAAGTTTAAAATAATCCATAAGAAATATCTTTGAACACATAATTAGTTCTCGGGAAAACATTGCAACGAATACAATGTATAACATCTCTTTTCTTTCACGCAATAAGCTTATGACACCGAACGTTAACAATACATATATCTTTTCATATGCCAATTTGCCACAGAACAAGGTATTATTGTCATATACCTACTACTTCTAACTACAAAACGTCCGTTTGACAGGGTGTTCACAAGGATTCATACCCCAGGACGTATCAAACCTAATAGATCTATTTAATGCATTAGCTTTCAACGCGCGCAAGCAATTAACGATTCATGAAATAAGGGACTTCGACAATAGCTACTTTATTTGGAAACAATCTTCTAAAAATTTGAATGTATACATGTTTGTGTGTACATTTATAGAGTTGACTAGGAACAGCAGTAAATTGGGATAAGTAAGTTAATCATTTATGGCCTTTACCCTTTTGGGAATTTTGACGAACTTTTGAGAGGTGAAATATACTTGTGATGTTATATTGAAAGTCGTTTTGAGAGAGGACTTTGGTAAACGTTGTGAAAAGTGATTTTTGGAATTTGGGCGAAAAGCGTCAAAATGTTGGGAATTGTTTGAAAATGAGGTTTAACGTCATATAAACGTACGGGTCATGCCGAAATTTCGTAAAAAGTTTACACTTAGAATTTTTGCTTAAAACGTGAATTTTATTTCTAATAATAAAATATTACTATTTTATTATTTTAATAAATCGACTAAAAGAAGAAAAATATAATTTTTCCCTAAACTTTTCTAAAATATTTAGCGAACATAAACGTTTCATTTCGTATAGTAAAATGATATATTTAAGGTAACTAAGTGTACCGAATAGACTTATCGAAATATATTTATAATTAATTATTATAAATATTTACTTATATTACGTAACTATTTTACGTAAATATTATAAGTATATTGTATTAAGATATGGGTTTGATATAAGACTTTTGGAATTAAGTTGTCAACCATCACACCACTAAAATGATTAAGATAACCGTACAACAAGCATTTGACCCCTATGCATCAAATCTGAAAAATGCTTTGGAAATGAATGATTAAAATGGGACATTAACTGGACTAGGTAGTGTGCAGACGTCATTGCATTTGCTTGTGTGATTGAGATTTGGTTGCTTAAGACATGCTTGAGGTGAGTTCTCGTAGCCCTTTTTTCTACTGTTTTTCCATTAGGGGAAAATGATACTCAAATGTGTTTTGAACTGTTTTTCTGAACTGTGCAAAACATAGTTTTGTTTTTGGGACAATTATGTGCTTATGATTGCTATGTGAATATATGTGATGTGATTTTACTTGCATGTACTGTGTTTGGCATGTCAAGGGTTGTGATTTTACTTGCATGCATTGCGATGCTTGGCAAGGGTGATTAGCAAGGATTTGCCAGGTCTAGTGTGGTCCTGCCCTAATATAGTGCTCTTGCTGGTAGGCCCTTTAGGTACGTAAGTGACATATCAGAGTTGCTGCTCCAAGAGCATTAGTGTATGATGTTTTCATGACTAGCGGGGATGTTAGGCCATGGTGATCGACTAGCAGGAATGCTAGGTCGTGTTACAGGATTAGCATGGATGCTAAATCATGGGTGATTTACATATATTCACTGTCATATTGCACTATTGTCCACTGTTTTGAGATATTGGCACAACTTTGGGTTTAAGGTCAAACCTACGAGATCACCAATATTATTGTTGACGTTTTTGAGTATCATTTTCAAGTGAAGTGAAAGATGAATAGGTTGGTGATATGTAATAGCAGGCTTAGGAGTATCATGTGTGGATTTTTCATGTAAAGCCTTGCTTGTGTATTTGTTTGGTTTTAGTATTTGGAAGTTTTGGTTTAAGTTTGGAATTAGACCCCTGTGTGGGCATTTGGAATTGTAAGAGATTATGGAATTGGTTATGATTTGGGACATCACTCGAGGTTTGTTCGAGGTTGATGGTCTTTCTAACACTTGAAGTTTATGCATTATAGTTTTTCTCTATATTGTATCTTGTGTTATAATTGATCATTATGTTGCACTCCCGAGTTTCCGCCATTGTCAAGGTGTGACAGATTGATAATCAGAGCCAAGGTTATAGAGGACTAGGTGGGATGGCCTAGACTATAACCTAAGATCCGTCATTTAGTTGCGTGTAAGATTTATGTGCACGGTGTTTCGCTTTTGCCTGCTTTAGCGTGTTCGCGGTTTGGTGCTTTAGTTATGCCAGTCATTGAGATGTGTGAGCTCAATACTACGTACGACTGGGAAAGGATGCGGATATAAATACGGTGTCCAACGTAGTTCAAAAAGTATCACAACTTACTCGTACTTGGTAATATCGTTCACATAAATTGATGTTGACACAATAAGGTGGTATTATGTGTATAATTATATATATAGTAAGATATTCTATATATATGTTAGTCTTCCTACCTACCTAACATTGCCCATGTTCTCCCTCATGTAGATAATGCCACCAAGGATGAGGACCCGAAGTACTCGTTGGCCTGTTGCCGAATCACGAGGAGGAGGAACGGGTGAACGGGTTGGTAGAGGTGGGAGGGGTAGAGGACCTAGGGGAGGTAATGATAATCGTGTTGACGAATTGAATGGTCAAGGGAATGACCAGGGGGCGGGAGCTAATGGGAATGTAGAGGGAGTCAATGGGGGTGTGGGAGGAGCACCCGACGTCTCGACAAACATTGCCCAACAATTGCAGAACCTCTTACCCGCCATTCTAGCTCAGGTTGGTAACCAAAGAAATGTTGGAAGTCAAAATGGTAATGTGGTTAATGAGAACATTCAGGAGAACATTAGGAATGTGTTGGTGAATAGCAACCGGAAGGAGTTCTAAGCTTGTAACCTTAAGGAATATGATGGTAAGGGAGGTGCTGTAGTTCTTACACGATGGATTGAGAAAATAAAGTCGGTGCAAGATATGAGTGGTTGTAGTATGGACCAAAAAGTGTAATACACTGCTGGTTCATTTGTGGGTAAGGCTTTAACGTGGTGGAACTCTCAGATCCGCACGCTAAGCCGGGAAGTTGCTGTTAGTATGTTATGGAATGACTTTAAGTTTATGTTGATAGAAGAGTTTTATCTTAGACATGAGATGCAAAAGTTGGAAACTGAACTTTGGAATCATGTTATGGTCAGGGCTGGCCATGCGGCTTATACTGACAGATTCCATGAGCTGGCTAGATTAGTTCCCCATTTGGTGACCCCAGAAAGTAGGAAGATTGAGAGATATGTGTATGGCCTTGCTCCACAGATTCGTGGGATGGTGGCAGCAACGGAGCCAAAGACTATGCAGAAGGTTGTGCAAATTTCTGGTGCACTGATCGATGAGGCTATTAGGAATAGATCAATTAAGAAGGTTGAGAAAAGAGGAAATATGGGGGAACCTAGCAAGGATAAGAATGGTAGGGATGATAATAAGAGGACTAGGATTGGAAATGCTTTTGCTACAACCGCAAACCCTGTAGGAAGAGAGAATACGGGTGCTTGGCCCAAGTGTACCACCTGCAACTCCTACCATGCACCCGGAGGGCCTTCTCGCACATGCTTCAACTGTAACCGCCCGGGTCATTTTGCTAAGGATTGTAGAGTTGTGCCTAGGAATGTGAACCCGGTAAATGTAAGGAACCCAACACCTGCTCGTGGAGCATGCTATGAATGTGGGAGTACCGACCATCTCAAACCGACATGTCCTAGATTGAATAGAGCATAAGGACCAGGAGGAAACCATCCAAACCAAGTTGTTGCTAATAACGGGGGCCATGGTCGTAGAAACCAAGGGAACCAAGCTAGGGGTAGGGCATTCAGGTTGGGAACAGAGGAAGCTCGCTAGGATTCGAACATTGTGACGGGTACTTTTACTTTAAACAATTATTTTGCCACTACCTTATTTAACTCTGGTGCCGACTATAGATTTGTTTCCACTACTTTTATACCTCTGTTAGGCATAGAGCCCAGTGAATTAGGTTTCAGATATGAGATTGAGATAGCTTGCGGGCAGTTGGTAGAGATTGACACGGTTATTAAGGGTTGCAAACTAGAAATCGAGGGTCATGTCTTTGACATCGATTTGATACCATTCAGGCATAGGAGTTTTGATGTAAATTATAGGAATGGATTGGTTGTCTAATTACAAGGCTGAAATAATTTGTCATGAGAAAGTAGTGAGGATACCACTACTAGATGGCAAGGTGCTTAGAGTATTATGAGAAAGACCAGAAGAGAAAGTGAGACTTTTGATGAATGCTAAGGCTAGCGATAAGAGATAAGAAGAGATTGTTATGGTTAGAGATTTTCCCGAGGTATTTTCGGATGATTTATCAGGATTGCCACCTCTCTGGGAAATTGAGTTCCAGATTGAGTTAATCCCTGGAGCTATACCAATTGCAAAGTCTCCCTATCGTTTGGCACCTTCTGAATTGGAGGAGTTGTCGGGACAACTCAAGGAATTCCAGGACAAAGGTTTAATTAGACCAAGCTCATCGCCTTAAGGAGCACCGGTATTGTTTGTGAAAAAGAAGGATGGTTCTTTTAGGATGTGTATTGATTATAGAGAATTGAACAACTGTAACACCCCCAAAAATGTGTCGCAGCGGAAATATGTCAGGGAGCGTTACTTCATAATACAATAGCTCAAGATACAAGAGAACGACCTCTAAATGTGTCGTTTGTAAAACAATCTCGTAAATTTTCTGAAAATCAAAATAATAGTTGTCCCATAATTGCATCACCATGAAAAACTTGAATGTAAAGACTCCAATGCACATCAAATAATCCAAGCATCTAATTCACCTGAGAAAAACATGCTTAAAAGTGTCAACATTAAAGTTGGTGAGTTCATAGAGTTTTGTAAGTATAAATGTAAATGTTGGAATCCAAAGATTTATAAAGTATGCATGACCATTTCAATCCTTATAATAATCGCCAAAAGTGTAAGAGTAAATGTAGAACCAAAAGAGTTTAGTGTTTATTGCTTCGCCGCAATATAATGAAAAGTGTTCAGAAATTAGTAATGTTCAATAAGTAGTATGGACAGTGAGATCGTTGATTTTTCAAAATGTATGGGTCTACTATAACAAATACAGTACCACATAGATAACATCTACTGTTGCGCTAAGCTCATGACACCGAAACCTTAAGTATACGTTGCTAAAAGTTAGTGCCCCGGTAGGTGCATTGCCTAGCACCTAGTTTCCTCAAATGTAATGGTCCAGTGTACAGGTAGTGCGTTGTTATCTACCCGGTCGGGGGAGTTCTTCCCAATAGATCTATTCACAGGCATTCGCGCCTCCCTCAACCGGTCTCGGTCAAGAAATTAATTGTTCATGATAGGGGGACTTCATGGCCAATAGAGTAATATTAGGCAAAACCACGTAAAAAGGAAATTCTAATCAAAGTACTTGTGTCCAAAGTAAAAGTACCATTGTATTCGTAAAATAGCTTTTGAGTACTTAAATCACATAAGTAGAAAAGGGTGTGTTTAACTCAAGTAGTTGAGTTCGAAATGGTATGTAAACAATTTCGTAAAATGTTGCAAATGAGTATGTGACAAGTATGAAACCAAGTTTGTAATAAATTGCAAAATCAAGTATGTTAAACCTAAGTGTGTTAGGGATTAGTATGTAAAAAGATATTGGTAAGCGGAATATGTAAACAAGTTGTATTGAAGCATGTATTTCCCCGAGATTTGTAAAGTAAATGTAATACAAGTGAAAGATAGGGGTATAAACTCACATCGATGTATGAAGATACGATTGGCAGGGATGTACCATTGTAGTACAAGACGAAACGAAACTGAAACGGCTGGACAAGAAGTTGCAGCTTATCTTAACGGATAAAGTCTCGCTAGCTAGGGTTAATGCGTTCGGGGATTTTACGATGAATTGTTTGTCACGCGACACGTTGATATTAAAGATTTAGATTTAAGGTTTTGTAACTAGTTTTGGTGGTTGTCTTAAATAAATAAATCAAAAAGTAAATACGTAGGTGTGTGTATTCATTCCGTATTAGTTTATTGTTTTTACATATAAAAAAAACAACAACTAATTCGTATGATGAATTATATCATAAGACAATCAATCAAAGAATAATTTGAAATATATAAAACCTTTGACAAATTTTGTTTAAGAAATGTGAGTTAAATTCATGTTACATTATGTTTTTTAAAGCTTTTACAGGTTATGTTGTTAATTCCAGTTGACAATTATAAATATATAAAAGAATATTTTATAAGTTTATATTTTGCTTCCCCGAAGGTAGTGTCTAAAATTTGTTGTTATTTGTAAAAGTATTAGTTTTTATTCGTTGCCAGTTATTGTATAATACAAATTTAATATATCTTTAAACACATCTTAGTCCGCTTTTTAGTTTGTGTCCTCTATTTAAATATAATTGAGTTTTAGTGAATCATTATATAAGGTAATTATATAAAATTTTCGTCTAATGACTATCGTTTATCAATCGCTTTCCATTTTTCGCCAAAATACCAAAACGTTTTCCCTAAATCAATATGTGTTGCAATTATTCATGTTTCAATATTTCAAACACCCACGTGTTTTAGATATAATATGTACATATTTTAGTATGTCTAAACTTAAACAAATAAATAATATCATATTTATTTAACCAATTTTTAAACCACCAATTAATCCGGTTTTGTATTTATAAAATCTTACGATATATTTTATTGTTGATTTATTTAAAACAAACGCACCCTTGTTGTTGTTAGTACCAAACCAAACGGACCCATTTCGGGGTTTAGCCACAAAACAAACACCCCTTCATTGCTAAACCCACAGCCAAACGCACCCTACTGTGATTTTTCACAGCCAAACGCACCCTGATGGCTGCTTAAATGCAGATCCAAACACACACACACACTGCTGTTATAGCTCTAACCAAACACACCCTACTCGGTGCTAAAACCCATAACCAAACGCCCCTATACGACTCTTAACAGTCCAAACGCACCCTAATTTGGTTTCTGCGACAACCCAAACGCACCACTAGGTGCTGACCAAGAAACCAAACGCATCCTAGTTGCAACACTGCCCGAACCAAACGCGCCCTTGCTGTGAACCTGTCGACCGAACGCACCCCTTGTGCGTTGAGACTGCACAGCCAAACGCTCCCTAACTGCCAAACCCTATCCAAACGCTCCCTTATTCGTGTACCCCGATTCCATACGCACCCCTTTGGTCATTTTTAAAGACCCAACGCACCCTCGTGCGTTTACACAACCATGCTGCGTTTTATCAAACCAACACACCTCGTTGGTGCTAAACGAAAAACACACGCACCCTATTTGATTTAAAACCAACAGAACCCTGATGATGCCGAGACAAACCAGACGCACCCTCGCGGTGGCTGGTGACGGTGAGGTGGAGATGGTGTTATGATGATGATAATCACGACGTGATGATGGTGGCTATGGGAGTGGTGTCGTGGGGCTATGATGGACGAGGTGGTGAGGGGTGCGTCGGTGGTGATGATGATATATATAAAAAAAATGGTGTTCGAATGAGATGGTGACGGGGTGATGTGGTGGTGCTCATTTAGAGATGAAGGGAGTGATGATGACGTGGGGGTAGAGGTGAGGATGTGGCGGCTGTTGGCCGGATATGGTGGCCGGAAAAATGGTGGCGCCGGATATTTGTTATAGAGAGAGGGAGAAGATGAAGATGAGGCTAGGTTTGTGTAAGAAAGTGAATGAAGCCCTATATAACTTTCTATTTATACTAGAAACCTTTAAAAACAAGGTGACAAGTGTTTAGTAGTTTAGGGTCAATGGTGTAATTATTTTCATAGGGACCAAAGGTGTAAATTTTGTAAAGTATTGGTTCGGGACTCGTTTGAGGTACTTAACGGAGGAATTAAAATACGAAAGTTGCGCCATCGTTTTCTAAATAATTTTGCCAATAAAATGAGTATCTATATGACTATAATTTTATAAATTTTTTATAAAATTTAAATAAAATGTTCATTATTTATTTGCGTGTCTTTGACAATCTTTGTCCGAAAAAAATGAACTTTAATTAAATAATTGCGTTTTTAAATAAACGTTTTGAGTAACATGATAAATAACTTATTAAATACCTTTATTTAATAAAAAGTGATAATTTAATATAATTAAATAATTTTTGTGCCGGTACGCGTTGTACGCGGTTTTCAAAATTTTCGAGGTGACTTCTCATTTTCGTTTCAAATAAGTTGGAAAAATAAACGTGTAAAGGAGAGATGAGTAATAATAAATATGATTTATTATTTAAATGTGTTTCAAAACTTTACCGACTACGCGGTATTCGTTATTATGTGGCCGTAAAAGGTCAAAAAGCCAAAAGTCAAGTCCGACCCAAAAAGTCAAAAAGTAAAGTAGTAATTTAAAATTCCGAAAATTGCCGGTTGTTACATTGACTGTTAAGAATCGTTATCCACTTCCTAGGATTGATGATCTATTTGACCAACTGCAATGGTGGTAGTTTTTCTTAAAGATAGATCTTAGGTCTGGATACCATCAGCTGAGAGTGCATGAGGATGACATTCCAAAGACTGCATTTAGAACTCGTTATGGACATTTCGAGTTCACAGTAATGCCCTTTGGTCTTACTAATGCACCAGCGGTATTCATGGATTTGATGAATAGAGTTTGTAGGCCTTATCTTGATAAGTTTGTGATAGTGTTTATAGACGATATCCTAATCTACTCTAAGACTCAAGAGGAGCATGTAGACCACTTGAGGTTAGTCTTGGAACTGCTCAGGAAGGAGAAACTGTATGCTAAGTTTTCTATGTGTGAATTCTGGCTAAGAGAAGTGAAGTTTTTTGGGCATGTGATAAATGGTAATGGGATTCACGTAGACCCTAGTAAGATTAAAGCTGTTAAGAATTGGAAAGCCCCTAGAACTCCGTTAGAGGTTTGTTCATTCCTAGGATTGGATGGATATTACTGTAGGTTCATTGAGAACTTTTCTTAGATAGCTAAGTCTCTTACTATCTTAACTCAGAAGTGTAAGACTTTCGATTAGGGTGAGGAACAAGAATTGGCATTTCAAACTTTGAAGGATAAGTTGTGTAATGCGCCTGTTCTAGCTCTCCTCGATGGACCAGAAGACTTTGTGGTATATTGTGATGCATCCAGGTTAGGACTAGGTTGTGTGTTGATTCAGAGAGCTAAAGTGATAGCATATGCGTCTAGGCAGTTGAAGGTTCATGAAAAGAATTATACAACCCATGATTTGGAACTGGGAGCAGTTGTGTTTGCCCTTAAGATTTAGAGACATTATCTGTATAGGATAAAGAGTGTCATCTATACGGATCATAAGAGTCTTCATCATATCTTTAGTCAGAAAGAGTTGAATATGCGACAGCGTCGCTGGATAGAGTTGTTTAGTGATTATGACTGTAAGATTTGCTACCATTCTGGTAAGGCGAATGTGGTGGTTGATGCCCTAAGTAGGAAGGAAAGAGTAAATCCTAAGAGAGTTAGAGCTATAAATATGACCCTTCAGTCGAGTATCAAGGATAGGATACTGGTAGCTCAAAAGGAGGCCGTGGATGAGTCTGCAGGATTGTAGAAAGGTTTGGACGAGATGATAGAACAAAGAAGTGATGGGACTTTGTACTACCTGGATTGAATATGGGTGCCTTTGAAGGGTGATGTGAGAACCTTAATAATGAGCAAATCCTATTAGTCGAAGTACTCTGTACATCCATGAGCTGATAAGATGTATTATGACCTTAGAGATAAGTATTGGTTGCCGAGTCTGAAAAAGGACATAGTTGTGTATCTAAGTAAGTGTTTGACTTGTTTGAAGGTTAAGGTTGAACACCAAAGGCCATCCGGCTTGCTGCAGCAACCTGAGATTCCCAAGTGGAAATGAGAAAGGATAGCTATAGATTTTGTGACTAAGTTGCCTAGGACTAGTAGTGGACATGACTTAATCTAGGTCATTGTGGACCGATTGACTAAGTCTGCTTATTTTCTACCTATATGTAAGGATTATAAGATGGATAGATTGGCTAGATTGTATTTAAATGAGATAGTTGCTAGACATGGTGTGCCGATCTCGATCATATCAGATCGTGATAGTCGTTTCACATCAAGGTTTTGGCAGTCAATGCAAGAAGCATTAGGAACTTGGTTGGACATGATTACGGCTTACCACCCTCAGAACGATGGTCAGAGTGAGCGTACTATTCAGACTTTGGAAGACATGCTTAGAGCGTGCGTCTTGGACTTTGGGGAAGTTAGGATGTTCATCTTCCATTGGTTGAGTTTTCGTATAACAATAGTTATCATTCTAGTGCGAGATGTGCTTCGTTTGAGGCATTATATGGTAGAAAGTGTCGTTCACCAATTATGTGGGTTGATATTGGAGAAGGTCAGTTTATAGGACCTGAGTTGGTACAGGTGACCATTGAGAAAATCTCACAGATTAAGGATAGACTTAAGGCTGCACGTGATTGTCAGAAAAGTTATGCTGATAAGAGGAGGAAGCCTCTAGAGTTTAGTGTATGTGACTAGTTTTTGCTCAAAGTGTCGCCTTGGAAAGGTGTGGTACACTTTGGGAAGATGAGGAAACTAGCACCTAGATTTGTTGGACCTTTTGAGATTATTGAAAAAGTAGGCCCCGTAGCCTACATGTTAGATTTGCCTGAAGAATTAGATGGTGTTCATGACACGTTCCACGTGTCGAACCTTAAAAAGTGTTTGGCTGATCCAACACTATAATGCCTTTGGATGAGATCCAAGTTGATGCCAATTTAAATTTTGTGGAAAAGCCTGTGAAAATTTTAGAAAGAGAGTTCAAGAAGCTAAAGCGTAGTAGGATTGCCATCGTCAGGGTTCGATGGAATTCGAAACGTAGTCCTGAATTCACATGGGAACGTGAATATCAGATGAAGCTTAAGTACCCGCATTTGTTTAGTGATGATAGTAGTTGAATTTCAGGGTCGAAATTCTTTTAAAGGGGGATAGAATGTAACATTTGCCCTTTTTGTGTTCTGAATATTTCATTTTTAGTCCTTCGACTATTTGATGTTTGTCAGTTTATTCAGAAATTATACTGTGTTGACGGTGGTGATTTTATGAGAATTGTGGTAATTTATGGTTTATTGCGAATAATAATCCTTTTTAGAGGTTATTATTGTGTTATTTATGTTTCGGGTGGTTGACCCGTGAATTTTGAGAAATGTTGAAAAAACGAGTCCCGACACGCCCATTAATGTCCAAATGAGTTTTTGGGAAGTATAAGGTGTAATTATATCGTGTAAATACTCTAGGTTAATGGAAAAGTATTTTTAAGGTGAATAAAAATGCTAATTAACTTTGGAAAATATTTTACGATCAAGTTTTAAATGAACCCAACACAAAAAGGAAGGAGATGAACTCCCTCGGATTCCTATGTGTGGGTTCAAGTCCCTTAGGAGACAAGGGTACTAATTTTTAGCTAGGATGTTCCCCATTTGTACAAATATATTCCCATTTACCAAACATTCTCATTCATTCTTCCTTTTTCATTTAAAAAAAACACACTAGTTTGTGTGTGGATTCGTCCACCACCAAACACCATAAATTTTCCAACTTTGATCAAGAACGTAATATTCCGGGTTGATTCTAGTGCATGGGTTAGCATTTAAACAATGTTTGGGTTATCCGGTTTGCGTCGAAATTTATTTTGAAGACCATCTTTGTAAGTCTTTTAAATTTAAATTTTACTTGTCCTTTTGGGTTGCTAGTGATGCATAGATGTAAGTTGTACTGCCCGATCGTTTAAAATCGAAAGCGAAAAGTTTATAAATAGGCATATAGGGTACGTTTGGGGTTCGAATAAGATGAAACAAGGATAAAGATTTGATAGTTTTGATATTGTGGTCGTAATGGTTGAAAAACATATATTGATAGATAGCTTATTTTGTATAATAGCTTGTATAGCTTATTTTGTGGACTTTTCATGGCTTATTTTGAGCTTATATGCTCTCGGATTATTTTGGAATCACAAGGGAGGTGATTATGATTATTTACGTGGTACGGCGTATACTCGTGGACTATTTTTATGGCTTACGGTGCTAGCCGAATATACATCTTAGCTTAATAGCTTATTTTTAAGCTTATGGACTAGTTTTTGGAGCTTTTGGCTCACGACCCATTAAGCACAAATAAGTTGTGGCTTATTTGTTGGCTTAATGTAGTATGGGTTATTTTCCTACTTATCGAACTAGCTTATATATACTAATGGGCTTTGGTTTTGGGCTTAAAACGTGTTTTGGATATGTAAAGACCTTAATGGACCCTTGTTGGGCCTTAAAGTCCAATAAGAGTTAACTAGTCGTTTTGGGAATTTTGACGAACTTTTAGGAGGTGAAATATACTTGTGATGTTATATTGAAAGTCGTTTTGAGAAACGATTTTGGTAAACGGTGTGAAAAGTGATTTTTGGAATTTGGTCGGAAAGTGTCGAAATGTTAGGAATTGTTTGAAAATAAGGTTAAAACCTTGGGAAACATCATATAAACGTACGGGTCATGCCGAAATCTCGTAAAAAGTTTACGCTTAGAATTTTTACTTAAAACGTGAATTTTATTTTGAATAATAAAATATTATTATTTTATTATTTTAATAAATCGACTAAAAGACGAAAAATATAATTTTTCCTAAAACTTTTCTAAAATATTTAGCGAACATAAACGTTTCATTTCGTATAGTATAAACGATATATTTAAGGTAACTAAGTGGACCAAGTGGACTTATCAAAATATATTTATAATTAATTATTATAAATATTTACTTATATTACTTAACTATTTTACGCAAATAGAATAAGTATATTGTATTAAGATATGGGTTTGATATATTACTTTTGGAGTTAAGTTGTTAACCATCACACCACTAAAATAATTAAGATAACCGTACAACAAGCATTTGACCCCTATGCATCAAATCTGAAAACTGCTTTAGAAATGAATGATTAAAATGGGACATTAACTGGACTAGGTCGTGTGCGGACGTCGTTGCATTTGCTTGTGTGATTGAGATTTGGTTTCTTAAGACTTGCTTGAGGTGAGTTCTTGTAGCCCCTTTTTCTACTGTTTTTTCGTTGGGGGAAAATGATACTCAAATGTGTTTTGAACTGTTTTTCTGAACTGTGCTAAACGTGGTTTTATTTTTGGGACAATTATGTGCTTATGATTGCTATGTGAATATATGTGATGTGATTTTACTTGCATGTACTCTGTTTGGAAAATGATACTCAAATGTGTTTTGAACTGTTTTTCTGAACTGTGCGAAACGTGGTTTTGTTTTTGGGACAATTATGTGCTTATGATTGCTATGTGAATATATGTGATGTGATTTTACTTGCATGTACTCTGTTTGGCATGTCAAGGGTTGTGATTTTACTTGCATGCATTGCGATGTTTGGTAAGGGTGATTGGCAAGGATTTGCCATGTCTAGTCTAGTCTAGTCCTGCCCTAATATAGTACTCCAGCTGGTAGGCCTTTAGGTGCGTAAGTGACATATCGGAGTTGCGACTCTAAGAGCATTGGTATATGATGTTTTGATGACTAGCGGGGATGCTAAGGCATGGTGATCGACTAGCGGGAATGCTAGGACGTGTTACATGATTAGCGGGGATGCTAAGTCATGGGTGATTTACATATATTCACTGTCATATTGCACTATTGTCCACTATTTTAAGATATTGGCACAACTTTTGGTTTATGGTCAAACCTACGAGCTCACCAACATTATTGTTGACGTTTTTGAGTATCATTTTTAGGTGAAGTGAAAGATGAATAGGTTGGTGATATGTGATAGCAGGCTTAGGAGTATCCCGTGTGCCGTTTTAGTAGTCGTTTTGAGCTAACAATGTAATGATGAGAGGAAGCTTGTTCTCTTTCGTTCTTGTTGGTTGTTTGTGATGTTTGTCTAGGTTTTCCGGATTTTGGAGATTAGGAGGTAAAAATAATAAGGTACTTCAAGATTATGGAAAGAAACAAAAGCAATGCCCACAATTTCCATTGATGGTTTCAATCTTCTCTTCATAAAGTGGGAAATTTATCCTTGTCTTTATCGAACTAACATCTATTCTTTTGGCTCATGACCTATCTTTTTAGAATTTTTGGGTTAGATTCCTTTTACCCTATTTTGTTTAAACATTGAGACATGTTTCATTTTAGGTTTGGGGTAAGGGATATCTTCGATATTGACTTGCAATTTATACGACAACCTTGTTTGAACTTTTTTGAATTACCTTTTTGTGAAAAATAAAGTGGAAAATTTTAAATTTTTTGCTTCAATAAAAGCTTAGTTTTGAAAAACACCACTTTTGGTAATCGTTGGTGTGAAATAGGAGTTAATTTTGATTGACCGGGTGAAATTGCCTAGCTCGTTCTTTAACCTACCTTTTCGTGGGGCAAAGCTTTCACAAGTCCTTATAGCATTGGATTTTAAAAATGTGAAAAACATGAGATGTTGTAGTTAATTATTAAGTGTATTTGCTTAAACAAGGTTGATTTGGAAAATCTAGGATTATATGAATGAGTGGTGTCTTTTTACTCCCACAAGTCTCTTAAACTCACTAATCATACGTGCTCTTTTTAATTTAACTAAGTCAACCAATGTCTTTAGAAAAAGTCTTACATTTTGAAAAGTAATTCATTTATTATGTAAGTAAGATTTTTGGTTTCAAATTTATAAGTTGATTTTCTAAAGTGAAATTTTTCCATTCACCAAAAATATAATTATAAAAAGAATGCCAATGAAGCATTTCTAATGCAAAAGCATTATTTTTCGTGCCAATGAAGCATTCGCAAAAATAGAATAATAAAAGCTATATATAGTTTTAATCGTTGGCGTATCCATGTTGAGAGTGAGACTCGGATGGGGTCGCAACTAAGGATTAAGACTATGTACGTGGAATCAAGGTTCGTAGGCATTCATCACTAGGGAGCGCGGCCTAGGTGGTGATTGCAACTAAGGGACTTTGGATTCTAGGCTTTGTAGGAAAAAGGTGTTGTCGCGATAACCCACAAACGTTAGAGACGGAGTGGGGGTTCGAACTAAGACCACGGGTTGTTGATGCGGTATCCTATTTGGAGAGAAAGGCCTAAGTCGGGGTTCGAACTAAGAACAACATCCTATTGCGAAAAATTAAATAATTTATAGGAATTATTGAAAAATAAAAGAATGGTTAAAATTTCATTTTCTAAAAATCAATTTATAAATTTTGTTTCCCAATTTCTTTTAGCTTTGAGTCGAGGTTTATCTATGTTATTAACATTTAAGCTCACAAGGCTTGAGTGTAAAGCTTAGATGGATTTCAACTATAAAGATAAATTGATCTATGGTTAAGTTGAAAAGAGTGCACACATCTTAATTCATTAATTTTTTCTTGGAGTGAAAGTTCACAAGATGTATGTATAAGAGTTAACCATTTGGACTTATATTGACACATGATTCTTGTTTAATAGCTTTGTTTAGTCTATGCGAAAAGTCAGGGAAGACGAATTTTCCTCTTTTGTGCTCTATTAATCGGGAGTAGCCTATTTCAATGAGCCTAAAAGTTGCAAAATTGCAATGATTGCCATTAATGTGTTTCCATGAGATAAAATGTTGAGAAAAAGCTTGAGATGTTTAAAAAGGTGATTCATAAAAGGTGAAAACAAGGGCATTTTGGAAACTTGTTAGTTTACAAAGTGTACACTTAATAAAATTGCGTGAGGACACGGAAATCTTGAGTATGGGGAATTTTGATAAGTGTTAAATTGTATACATTAAATACCCAGGATTTTGCCAATAAAAGCCAAGAAAACATGCCAAAAGATGGAAATATGTGTGCTTTTGTGTCTTAACGTGCAGGAAAGGATATCAAAGGCAAAAAGAGCAAAAACGACAAAAAAACCGACAAGAAACGGAAGAGACAAGTACAAGAGAGGAATTTAAAGCCAATTGCAAAAGCCGGAAAAGACAACAAGCCAAAGAAAGTCAATGAAGACCCAATTGAAGTCAAAGGATTAATAATGACAAGTTTTCAAAGTTCAAGGGCTCTTTTGGATGTTTTGAAGTCAAAGGACCAAAATTGACAAAGTTAGAAAGTTTGTTTATAAAGAGGAAAAAAAAGAATGAAACTACAAGGGCCATATATGTCAAATCCGAAAGTTTTTTTCACTACAATTTTGGATAAGAAACGCAAGGGCTAATTGTGCAATTTCCACAAAGTTTCAAAATACAAAGCGGGCAAACCTTTCTCTATAACCGCTTCCAACCAATTTTCCCGCCAAATCCCCAACAAACCCAACTCCCTTAAATCATCTTTCCCGTTTCTCCCCACAACTCTACCTCTATTTACCACCTATCTCCACCAGCATCTTGCTACGTGGCAAGGATCTAAATTGGTCCGAACACATCACAATTCAAGATCAACGGCTTAAATTCAAATGATTAAGATCCAAGGGCTAGAAATGAGTGAAGCTCTCATCCTATCATCATCTCTCAGCTATAAATAGAAGCTAAAACATTCAGAGAAGGAGTTAGTTAGTTAGTTTTAATTTTAGTTTTTAGTTTTTTTTTAATTCATTCAAATTTTAAGCTCTTCATTTCTTAAGATTTCAAATACAGCTTTTATCACTAGTACTTTGTATCTTTCAGCTTGTACTTTACCATTTTAAGCAATAAAATTCAGTTCTTAAGTTTCATTGTTCTTTCTTTCAATATTAAGTTGTTTTTACCTATTAAGCTCATCATAAGCTCATTGAAGCTTATACTTGTTCATAAAGCTTCAAATTTCTGTAAAAATCTTGTGAATAAGTCTTTCATTCACTCATTTGTTCAATTTACATCAAATACTTGATTACTTGAGGTATGTTTGATATTGTTGAAGCTTTTGAGTAAATAAGCTTCAATTAAGCTTATTAAGCCTTAAAGGCTTTTTGTTTAGAGGGCTAAGGTAGCCATTAGATTTTTGCTTTTAAGCACTCATTCAGATAGAGTGGTTGTTCTGAAGACATACTACTTTCAGGTTTACTCGTTTCCTTCTCTATAATTTCAACTCAGCATTTGAAGCTTATTATAGTAGCTTATTGTGTTACTTTTAGAGCTTAAACATGTTTAACTTTGTCTAGTTAGTTTAGATACTCAGATGCTTTAAGCTGTTTTGGTTAAAATCCATTTAGTTTTCATTTTTTTCAATTCTGTCATAGTAAGTAGGAAAGAGGCTACCTGATAAAGTAGCTTATTTTTATTAATAAGCTGTAGGTTTAATTGTTAAAATAGCTTTATTAGGTAAGTTTTAGTTAGAGTGGATATAAGGATTTGACAGTTTCAGTGTTAAAATAGATTTCAAGTGAACTATAGTTTAGACAGTTTTAGTAAAATGGTGTTTGGGTTAAGCTGTATTTGACTCTAAAAGTCAACAACATTCTGTCAATTCCTTTTATACATTTGAGATTTCCATAGTAAACAAGTTTTAATTAGGTTTTAAGAGTTAGTTTGTAGAATTACAAAGTTTTGAGCTTAAAAAGTCCTTTCTAGCACCAGGGGAGTTTAATGCTCAAGTAGTTTTAAGATTTTAGTGATTCTCACTATTTTAGAGCTCACAATTGAATAATATAGGTTTAGATACATATAGGTAGTGAGTTTAAAGAGTTTTTACCTTAGAAAACTTAGCTTGCATTTAAATTTTTGGTCAAGTATATCAGCAACAACAGTTAATACTGTTGTTGCTGTTAACTTTTCTAGCTGTTCTTTAGCTTTTAAAGTTAGGAGTTAGAATTTGGTTTTAGGTATTTCAATAGTACTCCAGTAGCTTAATATAGATAATCACTTAATTTTCATTTTAAGCTTTTAGATTAGCTTTTGTGAACTTGCAAAAGTGGTGATAGCAACAGTTTAGATAATTAGCTTATTCCTTTTAGATTTCTCTTTTCTAGTTTTAATTTTCAAAAACCTTTTATCTAGATTTATTCAAAGTCCATAGAATAGCTTATATTCAAAATTGTAGTTTCTAAGAATTAGTTATAAGCTAACTAGCTTATTAGGTTTAGCTGAATTTCAGTAAAAAGCTTGAACCTTCAAATTTTAATAGCTAATTTCTTCTTGATTTAGTTTACTTGAAGCTTATTTCTTTTTAGACATCTCTAGTACACATCTTAATCTTCTCATAGCATCTTTTAGTTTTAACTTTCATTTAGAAATAAGCTAGTAATAAGCCAAAGATTAAAAAAGCTAAAATTTCAAAGGAAAGTCTTAGTTTATGTAACACAGATGAAAATGCTTAGTTTCTAGCTTATTCAGTTGTTTAAAGTTCATAGTGTCTTTGTTAAAGTTGTAGTGTAATAGCTCATGTACAACTTTGTAGTTTTAAGTTTTAGCTTATTCTCACTTTTTAAATAAGCTCAAAATAAGCTGAATCGTAGGGTTTAATTGGTAATTTTGCAATAGTTTAAGGATGCCCGTTTTCATTGGAGTGTAAATTTTAGTTAGTTTTCCCGCCTACCCTTCTCTTTTATACTTTACAATTTCTACCCTGTTCTTTCTAGTATAATAAAATAGATTTAATATTTTCATTATTAGTTTTATAAAATTAGGGTTAGGATTTTAATTGGCAAAATTAGGGTTCAATTGGTTTATAAAATTTAGGCATTTTTGTTCCATTTGATTTATGCACCTTTTAAGTAGATAAAACCCATTTTTCTTTATTTTTCTAGTTAAGTTTGTATTTTCTAGAAATTAAAATAGATTTTTAGTAATTTCTTTTTCTTATAAAATTCATAGAAAATAGAAAAATAGTTGAAAATTTTTAATTCTTTTTGTAATAATTTTCTTTTTAATTCCAGTATTTTTGAAAAATAAAAGTAGAATTTTAGTGTTAATTTTTAGAAAAAGTTTATTTTAGATAATCCATTTTTCTTTAAAAAATCATAAAAAATTCAAAAATAGTTGAAAAATTCTAATTCTTTTTCCTAAAATTTTCTTTTTAAAATTTGTGATTTTTAGGTATAAAATTTGTTAATAGAAGTGTTTTAGATTTTAAATTCTCGTTTTAGCTCACGTTTTTAATTCACGTTTGTTAATTTTTTTTTTGTATTAGTTAAACGTTTTTATTACCTTAATTGTTCTTAGTTTAATTGTTCTATTATATCAGTAGTGTAATTCAAAATTCAAAAATCCTTTATTCATTCTTAACTCGAATCCGAATTATTCCCGAATCTCAATTCACGACTTCGTTGGGAAACGACCCGAGAAGAAATACTTCCCGGTTAAAAATATACATATTGTGTTTTCTTAAGTGAGATTTTATCCTTTTATTTCTCTTGTTTGAGGAGTAATTTGGAAAGAATTTTCACGGGATTAATACTATATATATATAAATTTGACTAGTGCTTATACACGCAACCAACGGCTAATCACACACTTGCAAAAGACGGTATGAACTCATAAATGTAATGTTCAGCCTGAAATTGCTGAAGGAGTTCACCATCATCAGCATCATCATTATCATAATGGTTATTATCAACTTGATTAGATCCACAATCATATATCTCATGGAGAGTCTTTGATATTAGGTTGTATTGTACAACCTTTCCAGACAACGTAATCACCAAAAACGAATCTTGTTCCCTTTCTCCCAAAACAATTCTCCAAACATTGGACTGAATCGACCAACCTTCGGGAAGGAGAGTCATAAAGTCATCTGTATGAACACAGTACCTAACCATCCACACAGAACACGCTATCGTCATTTCGTAGATAGTAAACTCCCTAGAGCCAAAATCATCTAAACAAACAAGAAACAAAGACCCACGCCACTCAAACAATTTTACTTCCAGATGTAACAAGTGAGACATAGAATGCTATCTAAACTGAATCAGCCTTTGGACATACCCAAAAGACCTAACCTATTCAATCTAATATCAATTTCAAACAAACATTACACAAAGACGGCTAATCACACACTTACAAAAGACGGTATGAACTCATAAACATTATGTTCAGCCTAAAATTGCTGAAGGAGCTCATCATCATCATCATCAGCATCATCATTATCATCATGGTTATCATCAACTTGATTAGATCCACAATCATATATCTCATGGAGAGTCTTTGATATTAGGTTGTATTGTACAACCTTTCCAGACAACTTGATCACCAAAAAC
>BQNB010076005.1:0-31286 GCA_026074375.1 Tanacetum coccineum | reverse complement strand
CGATAATAGTTACGGCCTTAGAAATGTCATTAATAATGACACGGTTCCGTAAATAAACTTCAAGTGGAAGTTCTAAATGTTTTCAAAACATGTCATTGGCTTGCAGTTATTTCAGACTGCGACCCATTCTTTAACTTAAAGGCAAGTATTTCGCCAAAAAGAAAACTTGACCTCACAACGAGACTTAAATTTCTCGGGTATGGATTACTTAATATTCATATAAAGGCTTGTGTATACTTTGCTACACAACCCGGGCTTTCTATTCAATAAGTGTACGTGTTAGTGCATTTATTTATCAAAATAAGAGAAATCTTATTTTTAATGGTGTTGATTTAAAACTAGTAATCATCTCAGTGTTTCATCAGAAAATCATTTTCAAAGACAATTTGACCACTCAAACAATGACTACAACTCTTTAAATAGAAAACGGGTCATTGTTTGAGGGGGGAGAAAATGTCAAATTATCTTCTTCAAAATTAAACAATAAATGAAAGGAAAAAGGTTTTAGACAATAACAGATTAATACTTAATTGGGAGTTAATTAATTTTAACTCATTTGGGCTTTATATGTTATGTGTTTAAACATTTAGGGATTTAATTGCAAAATAAAAAGCTAAGACTAGTTTTTATACAACTATAGGGACTAAATGTGTCAAAGTATAAACTAGTTTTGCCTTGGGAAAAGTTCATAAGAAAAATGCAAGGTAGTATAAACATTAGGGGGCATTTTTTCCAAAAACTAAAAGTTTTTAAACAAAAACACCCACCACCGTTTTATAACACACACAACCAAACAAACCATTTTCTTATTTCCTCTCTTGCAAGAATCGGCCATTTCAAGAATCCAACCAAAACCGTTTCAATTCACAAGGTCAGTGTTACAATATATTTAAATCATCCCCAACACCTCACATTATCAAGGAATTAGTTTAAAACCCACTTATTGGACCGAAAACCCTAAATCCTAGGGTTCTTCAAAAATAAAAGTGTTGTTTTGGTCAAATTGATTGGGGGTTTTGATGTTTAAGGGGTATAGAACATTGCTTGTAACAGCTTTTAATGGGGTTAACATATGGTAGTGTTCTTGATGATTCTTTGTTCGAGAAAATTAGGGAAAATGTCAAGAACGTGTAACTGTTAGTAGGGTTGTGTTTAAAAGTATTTGTTAGTTGGCTTGTATGCTTAGAGTGTGTTTAAACATGGTAGAACTACAACACAAGAATTTTGTGGCTTAAATTTATGTTCTTGCTCGAAAAGTGGCTTAAATGGTGTTCTTGATGGATAAATCTGTTCTAATGATCTTAGAAATAGTTTGAGTATGCTAGGAATCATGTTTGGATGGATTATGAGGTGCTAGAATCGCTTGGTTTATATTTTGTGGCTTATGTGCTTAATGTATGGTCGAAAAGTTGCTAAAATTGGTGTTATTGATGATAAAATTTGGTTAAATGGTTTAGTGTTAGGTTATGATATACTTGGAATATTGTGAGAAAACTTTGGTTAAAGATGTGGTGTTTTTAAATCTAACCGACTTATGCACTATTAAGTTTAGCCAATTTATGTCACACTTAGCCTAACCAATTTATGGAATCCATAGTCTAACCGATTTATGCACATCACAAGGACAACCGATTTATGCAGTTTTCTAAGTAACCGATTTATGCACAACATAAGCTTAACCGATTTATGCAGTTTCTAATATAAACCGATTTATGCACTTAGTCAAGTAACCGATTTATGTAGTTTCTAATGCAAAACGATTTATGCACTTAGTCAAGTAACCGATTTATGTAGTTTCTAATGCAAATCGATTTATGCACATATAAAGCAACCGATTTATACAACATGTTATATTAACTGATTTTTGTAGTGTTCGTGTAACTAATTTAAGTGTGATTGATTTTTGTTTGACTTAGTTTGACCAAGGATTGCTAGTTGATTGAATGTTTGACTTAGGTTGACCATCATTTGGACCATCTACTTTTTAAGGTGACATTTGACCGTTGACTATAGGTGACTTTCTCAATCTCGTTTAAATTAAACTGAGTGCAATTCCCTAATTAACTATCTAATCTTACATCTTAATCTATCACATTTACATGAACCAAAGTGCATAATCAGTAATACGTGTATTGTTACTATTATATATAAACTATATTAGACTACTTCTAGCAGCATCAGGAATCCACTCATTGCTGCACAAGTTGCCTTCGACGAAGCATTAGTTTCAAAGAATGATCGTGTTGTGATCAGCAAGTCCGACATGAGGATTGATCCGTCCAAGACACAGAAAGAAGCCACTTATCAAGTTATTTTGGACACACTCAAGCTTTCTCCTTGCTACAATGCCTTCTTAATCATTGCTGATGTCCCTGAGATCTACATGCAACAATTTTCGTTCACCATCTCTAAGATCAAAGACTCTTCATCTTACAAGTTTAACCTGGATAACAAGTCTTACATAGTTGGATTAGAAGTCTTTCATGAAATTCTCCAGATTTGTCCTAGACTCTACAAGAAGAAATTTGTTAAACCACCTTCTCATGAAGAAACTGTCTCTTTCATCAAAGAAGTTGGTTACAAAGGAGAGCTAGAATCAATTACTGAGTTGTATATTGATCACATAGTGTCAACCATGGAGAACCTTTGTGTCTATCATCAATAGGTGTCTCTCTAGAAAAACCTCAGTTGATCAACTCAGACTGTCGAGAGCTCAAATCTTATGGGGTATGTACTACAAAAAGAATGTGGACTATGTTGAGTTAATTTAGGAAGACATAATGTACCAGATTGACAACAGACAAACCACTGCCACAAGACGAGAAAAGATTCCCTACCCCAGGTTTACAAAGGCAATCATTTAACACTTCATCTCCAAAGATAAAACAATCTCCATGAGAAACAGATTGTTCATGCATATGATAAAAGAAGACATTATTTTAGGCAGACTAAAGTTTGTTGCTAAGAATGAAGATAATCAGGTGTATGGAAAGACGATTCTAGATAACATGGTGTCTAAAGAGATCAAGGAGTCTACAGCTTACAAGACTTATTTTGCTTATGCCACTGGTTTAGCCATTCCTAAAGAAATCCATAAAATGATCAAAAGCTGCTTCTCAACAAAAGAAGGCAAGCTCAGTCACTGCATCAGATGACTCTGGTCCTGAACCTGCTAAAAGGCTTAATGGAAGAATAAAGCTAACTGTTGTTGTCATTAAAGATACTCATGCTATGTCAAGGCAAAAGACAACGGTTCAGGCTCAAAAGCATAAATGTATTAATCTGCTTTCTGAAGCTGCTTTACTTGAGGAGGTTCAAATGAAAAAGGCTATTAAGAAAAGCAAACGGGAAACTCGCTTTCAACATCAGGCTGGTGGCTCAAATGATGGAGCTGGTTCTCAACCAGAGGTTCTTGATGAGCCAAAAGGCAAGTCTGTTGACACAAGTGAAGGAGCTGGTTCAAGACCAGAGGTTCCCGATGTGTCAGAAGTTATGTCATCAGATCAAGATAGTGAAAATGAGTCTTGAGGTAATAGTGAAAATGATGATGAAAGAACTGAGTCGGATGATGACAAAAGCATTGATCTCAATAGAACAAATGATGAAGAAGAAACACAATAAGATGAGTTCGTACATACTCCTCATGATTATGTACCTACAGATGATTATACACATGATGTAGATGATGAAGAATATGTATGTATTAATGAGGAATTGTATGATGATGTGAATGTGGAGAGGAAAGATGATGAGCTTGCTGATGAAGGTGATGCGTATTTTCTTTTAAAGAAATTTAATAGTTTTAAATTAATAAAAACTCGTTCATCGATGTCTACATGCACTAACGGACCCGGTCGTATGTAATGTAGGATCGGTAAATACGAGGTCGTCCCAAGAGCTAAGTTTATATTAGTTATAATTTGAAATGTCATAGGCTTGAAAATGGTTTTGAACTAATTTTGAGAATTAAGACATGAAGTAAATGCGAAAAAGTAAATTGAGAAGAAGACTATAGGGAGAAAAGCATGCTAACCTAGTTAATTTATTACTACTGTATATGACATGTTTCCTAGTCCAAAGTCTAAGCAACGTTTTATTAGTGTTCTAATATTTATAGATCCAAATTGACGTTCGAGGTCTATCCTATACTTCCATGGATCCCAATTGCTCAAAAGTCTCGATGTTAAGGTATCCTGGTTGTAGCTATTGAGTACCAACCATCCAAAAGACTTTTCTATAACCTAAATAGATTATTAACCTTCTCTAAAAGAGTTCCTGCGCTTCTTAAAGTATTTAGGGCAATTCAGGCAGTGATCGGGTCAATTCCTACACTAGGATAGATTCTAACTTATCCTAGTACCTTTGTAATCCTAAGTTTAGTGGTTTGCCTAATAAAAGGACTAACCGGATCAAAACTACCTTTCAATATTGCCAAAATGCAGGGATCTATGACAAGTTATAAGGATATCTAATAAAACGATAATTAAACAAGAAACATTAATCAATACATTAGTAATTACATAACTAGGCCAACACTAGAAGTGCTTAGCCACTCATGGTAACAGAACAATAAGAAATAATAGAGGGATTCATTGATCGAAAGCTCATAATTCTTACAGGATTTGTTTATGAATGATTAAATACAAAAGTAAGTAAAGTGATTTCTCCCTTGGACTTTAGATGGATTTCTTTGACCTTTGGAAGCTTAGTTCGCCCCTTGATGCTGTGGTAGAATGGTTGATCATTAATATGCAGAATGAAAGCTCTATTTATACTTTTCGAACTTGTTACAGCGTAACCTTTGTGTGTGGTTATGCCGAAATCATGCGGATGTGGGCTTCCTTATCGTAGGCAAAATTGATGTTACGACGTAACTTCAATGTCCTTGTTACGCCGTAAAGCTGACTCGGATGACTCATCATTCCATAATGAGATGTGTTACGGCGTAAACTTTGCAAGTGATTACGCCGTAACCTTGGTGATGACCATTCTTGCCTTAATTATGTTACGGCGTAACCTTTGCGGGATGGTTACGCCGTAAAACGTCTTAAAAATCCATATTTGCTCGTTTTTGTGTCCAAATCCCATGTTTCTTGCACAAATGCTCGATTTCTTCCTGAAAACAATAAATAAGTGATTAAGTACCATTTTCAGGCATTTATGAGATAATTACAAGCATTTTGATAGGGAATTTGATACCAAAAAGTATTAAATATTTGATGTTATCAAATATCCCCCACTTGACTTCTACTTGCCCTCAAGTAGACCTGTTAGAATAATTTATAAAGAGATTTCCCCAATTTAACTCGGAGAAATGAATTCATAATTTACTTATGCTAGAAAACATCAAAGCCGAACACCTCACGAAAAGGGGATCAAAAATCACTCAACTCTCAAACTAGTCTAAGTGTTTCATTTTTGGGGTGATCGCTCAATAGCACTGTCATAGCATGTATTCTATCATAAGCTTGGAAAGTACACAAATCTCCACCAACTAGAGTTAGGGTCTAAATGGCTTTCAAAGGCAACACGAGTAACACATACTGGTTTAAACTGGGTGAATCATCTTACAATCTTCACCAAAAGCGTTACACAAACAAGGGTGACAAACCATATATACACATCCATAATGATGGAATAGACATACATGATTGCATTCAATTCCCCCATTCGAGTAAAACCAAGGGTTGGGATGGAGAATGATATAGGGTATGGATCTTCTAATCCTTCACCAAAAGTGTTACACCAACAAGGGCGACAAATCATATATACACATCCATAACGATGGAATAGACATACATGATTGCATTTAATTCCCCCATTCGAGTAAAACCAAAGGTTAGGGATTAGGCATGAGTACACATTAATTGGTGTTAAATAAAACACAAAACGAATAGTCAAATATAATCTAAGGTGGTCATAACCGGCTACTGTCCATCCATAGTCCAAGTGTCTAAGTGCAAAAACCTGATCATATCTCAAAACAATATGCCTGGACCTCCTTTTATAGCATAAGGAGTCAAGGCTTACATGGAAACTAATAAAAGATATTAATGAGTAAATCTTCATCTTTATCTCTTTTTGACTAAATCTTTATTTTCTTCTACATCTTGTAGAATCCCACAATGACGACTTTAGTCCTTTTGTTTCCATCTTGTTTCATTCGTGTTTTGTCTTATCAACTCAAATATAATTCCCAACAATCTTCCCCTAGTTGATAATGACAAAACCAAATAAGCACGAACTTCCCTTGAAGTTAATATACGAATGAAAACTTCCCCTTAAGCTACCAAGGATCCTACAAGTTTGCTAAATCAGCAAATCTTCTTCCCCTTTTTGTCATCATCAAATAGGGAACTAAAGTATGCAACTTTGATCTTCACAACTACGAACCAATATTACACTTCTAATCCAAGTATTCCAATAACCCAAATTGCCCTCCATTACGCACCATAAGAAAAATGAACTTGAGAAGTAGAAACCTATACTAGCAGTAGTAACAAAGGCTAGTAGTAGTAAAAACCTTCACCTTGATGTAGCATATAAATGGTTAAACATTTTAACATTAAGCTTCCCCTGAAACCCATATGTTAACCATTTCTTGAATCTTCAATTCTGTAGGCTCTATGTAATGATTACTGATGAAGAAAACTAAGTATAACAAACTTGATGCTGAAGTAGAACAACCCAAACTTGTGTCTTATATCTTGCACTATCCACGTGACTTTGAACGTATACCCAAAACCAATGTATAAGAAGACCGCAATCTCTTGACAATTATCCTCATATTCTATAAGACACATAACCAAAGTGATAGCAAATGTGAGCATTGAGCACCATAAGAAAAATCACACACCTTTGCTAGATTTGTCAAGTCTTCGTCACACCGTTGTAAGCACGAATAAGTTACATCCTGCTAAAAGGTATGATAAAACACAAATCCAAATAATTCCACTTCACCATCAAATAAGTGATAAACAACCTTCTTCGTAACCACATCTTTAATAGATCCAAAAATACGAGCCTTTTAAACCTTTAAGAACATTTAAATCTGTCTCAAATACCTCTTGAACTTGTGTATGTAACAAATAACCAAAACCAAAATACCTCTGCCCGAGATCTTATAAGTAATCGAGAACAAATCTTCGTGTGTTATCTGATATCGAACAACACAAATAGTATAAACTTCTTTCTCGGACAACACTAGCAGTTTTAAAATTCTTCTCGGACAAAGAAAGCAGTACAAACACTTCGTAAACGAGCAGTACAAATAAAACACGAAGCAACATCAATATATATAAGTTTAACTTTTAGCACATACCCCTTTAACCTGTTACTGCTGCTTCTTTTCCTCTAAAGTCGAACACAAACACAACAACTTTCTTCTTTTCTTGATGTCAACAAACTATTAATATTTTTATTCGAACCCAATAGCAATACAAACTGCTTAAACCAAGCAGTATTAATCTTATGCTTACTACTGTTGCATACATACCCAAACCTACTGTATCACCTCTTTCTTTCCATAACCTACTGTATCAAACCCAATGAGCTTCCAATACAAACCACGAATAAAATAGTTACACAATACATAGAATCTCACTCAATCCAAAAGCAGCAGAACCTTAATACTGTTTTTAAGCCTAGCAGTATTATCATAAAATTGGCAGTATTAACATAAAACTGGCAGTATTAACTTTTCAATACTACGCCAACAACATTAATGTCCATACTTGCTACTAATGTAGAGCACATTTGTTCTTCTTTACCTGCTTTAATCGATACATGATTCTTTGTTCCATTGCTACCACATACGTCAGCAGCATCTGAGTCAAACCATGAACATGAAGACCTGCTTGTCGCAACTATAGCAGTATGAACCAAAACTTTTAGGGTTTTGGTTTATCGTTTAAGGGCATCAATATAAACATAAATCAACACTAAACTTTAACAAGCACTAGATTCTTCGTACATCAGAGTCGTTACAGAACTGTTGTGTTAATCAAAGAACCAAATAATCATGATGATTCCCAAACACAAACTCAAACGCAGCTACTGTAGCAACATAAACACAGATTAAAGATGAAGATATATGTTACACATCAACACCATCAGATCCAAGAAACCTAGTAAATCATACATGATATAAAATCGAATTATTTTAGAGTTTGTAAAACCCTAAATCTGTTGTATCACGGGTTCTTTTCCAAGCGCAGTTTCCTGACTTTAACAAGGAGATAACAGATGTTGAATGTAACTGATTAGTTAAAAAGTAATATACCCTTAAAAGCCCTTAACATTAGTAACTGAAGAGCACAATTTATGCGTTTACTGATTTAGGGTTTGAAAACCCTAACTTTACCAAAATTGACCTGTGCTTTTCAAACCAAAAATTCAATACCATTTTCTTCGAGTGTAAAACCTTAAGATCCTAGATCAATAGCAACCCGCTCTGATACAACGTGTTGAGAATAATTTTTCCCATCTAGGATATAATAACAATGATTGATAAATTGCACAGCGGAAATAATAAACACAAATCAAAGTTACTTCAAGGTTTTTCTTTATTAATCAACACAGCCCCAAATACTATTTGATCAGAATAGATAGGTTACTCAAAGTAGTAATAGGGATCAAAGATCTTTGAGGCTAAACTTTAGACGTCTACACTAATTATACAAACGTGTACGCACATACATTTGTATCTAGTCGACTCTCATATGATGAACACACACTTTTTTGGATACTTAAAACAATATGACTAGACCTCCTTTTATAGCATAAGGAGTCAAGGCTTACATGGAAACTAATAAAAGATATTAATGAGTAAATCAAGTAAATATTCATCTTTATCTCTTTTTGACCAAATCTTTATTTTCTTCTACATCTTATAGAATCCCACAATGACGACTTTGGTCCATTTGTTTCCATCTTGTTTCATTCGTGTTTTGTCTTATCAACTCAAATATAATTCCTAACATAAGGGTTAGGATGGAGAATGATATAGGGTATGAATCTTCTAATCCTTCACCAAAAGCGTTACATCAACAAGGGCGACAAATCATATATACATATCCATAACAATGGAATAGACATATATGATTGCATTCAATTCCCCCATTCGAGTAAAACAAAAGATTAGGGATTAGGCATGGGAACACATTTAATTGGTGTTAAATAAAGACACAAAAAATAGTCAAATATAATCAAAGGTGGTCATAACCGGCTATTGTCCATCCATAGTCCAAGTGCCCAAGAGCGAAAACCTGATCATATCTCAATAATGGGCTGGCTTCGGATGTAACAATAAGATCCTGCGAAACATATTAGGACTATCTTTAAAATTAACAGATGGCTTATAGTTGCACCATCTTCATCACTTGTTGGTTTTATAACACATAACCAACATTTACAATACATAAGGTGTTTATTAATACACATTTTTTTCACAATACTCATGTCATAAATACATAATACATCCCCCCACTTGAGATGAACAATATCGAAAGTGATAATACTGGGGGGGTCTTCAATGATCAAAATGATATGTCTTCAACGAAAGTGCCAAAATCTTCGAACCCATTTCCCCTAACCATGGACTTAAGGCGATATGGTTGGTTAAGGCGATATGGTGTAAGGAAACATATCGTCAGTGTAACAAGTCGATAAACAAACACAATTTTTACACATATGGGTTATTTGGGCGAATTCCAAAATGTTGCCTTCTCGAACCATCTATTCCTGCTAATCAATTAGGTCTTGAAATGATGTACAAGCCAAGTTCTAAAGTCTACAATACCACAGGCACACACATATTTTTAGTAGATTTTTGTAATATGGATGAAAACGAAATCATCAGGCTTAACCTCATTAATAGAAATAAAGGGTAAATGTGCATTCGACAAAGATTTAATCTAGTTCAGTAAGAAAAACATGTCAAAAATTTTAAAACTCGCATGATAACATCAAATATTTAATACTTTTTCATATCAAATTCCCGCGTTTATTGCTTTGATTTATATCATTTTTATATGAATTCGGTACTTAATTTATTTATTTTCCAAATTCAGGTAATTTAAGGCATTTAAACGGAAAAAGGCGAGAAATGGCCAAAAAAAGTACTAATACTAATTTATTAAGTAGAAGTACTAAAATCATTCGATTGCTGCTATATTTCTTCATGAAGCAGCTTATGAGCCAAATGAAGAATAGTACCAATAATATATTATTTAGTAAGGTACTATATTTTTATTAATGAACGAGATCGAAGAATTGCAAACATAGAAGAATTATGGCGTAACCGTCCCGCAGGAGTTACGCCCTAATTAATTATTAATGAAGATATTGATGCTGACTAAGGGTTACGGCGTAACGGGTTGATGTAATTATGTTGTAACCAATTTTTCTACTAAATATTAAAAAGCCGCGTCAGGAGGATTACGGAGTATTGAGGTCGGTGTCGTTACGCCATAATGATGACTAATTAGAGGGACTTATTATGTGCAAAAGTTATAAAGTTTCAAGATAGGAGTGAAATTATAAAAGAACTTCAGGGACCAAAAGCGTCAAAGTCCCAAACATTAAATGTAGTATATATATCATTCGAATGAATGATTTTATTCATCAATTCAATTCTGTAGATTCTTTTCTTTTACGGACGCAAGAAGACAAGAAGGCAAAGAAAGGAGCAGCTTGCCTATCTGCTTGATTCGGGTATAGGGCGAACTCCTTCGGGGTTCGTCACGGGATCCAACTAGAAGATCGGAAGCATTATTTTAGCATGATTTGTATATGATTCCTCAACTATTACAGTTGGATTTCAATTAATTATTTTTTATAATTTATTTGATCTCGGCTTAATTTGTTGATGCTTAATATTTATAATGCTTAATTTTTGTTCATGCCATTTAATTTGTTAATTATTCTTTGTTTATTTATTTTTGATCTCTTTGGCTGGTAATTGTTTTACTAGATATCCTTATAGCTTGTCATAGATCCCTGCGTTTTGGCAATATTGAAAGGTAGTTTGTATCCGGTTAGTCCTTTTATTACACAAACCGCTAAACTTAGGATTACAATGATACTAGGATAAGTTGGAATCTATCCTAGTGTAGGAATCGATCCGATCACCACCTTAATTACACTAAATACTTAATAAAGCACATGAACTCTTTCAGAGAGGGTTAATAATCTATTTAGGTTATAGACAAGTCTTTTGGATGGTCGGTACTTAATAGCTATAACCAGGATACCTTAACATCGAGACTTTCGAGCAATTGGGATCCATGAAAGTATAGGACAGACCCCGAACGTCAATTCGAATCTGTCAATATTAGAACACTAATAAAATAGAATTAGACATTGCACTTGAGATCAAGATAATTAAACTTAGGATATTTAATTCGGTAAATGGGTTCATCTTCTTAGTTGTTTTCCACTAAACCAATTCCATTGATTGAATAAAACCAGTTTAATTCCTCTCATTTATTTTATTGCAATATAATCTTCTAAACAGCTTTTAAATGTGACAACCATTTAAACTTAGATATTAGACCAGCTCTTAGCTCTTAGATGACCTTGGATTTACCAATTATACACTACACATGACCGGGTTCTCTGCCCGTTAGTGCGTTATATACCATAAGTGAAACGAGTTTTATAAATTTAAAACTTGGTAGGTAATATTTAAAAGAAAATATGCATCAAGTTTTTGGCGCCACTATCGAGGAGCTAATTAGGTTTTATGTTTGAGTTTTGGTATATATTATTTGAGTACATTTACTTTCTTGTATTTATTTTTTTGTAAGAGCATAATCTACTCGTATCTTGTGCTTGATTTTCAGGAATTATGGAAATGCAGCCTGATATTGAGAACATGACGCTTAACGAGTACTTAGAGTATGAAGCTGCGAAAGAAAGGCAATCATGGAGGAATATTTGATCCAAAAGTATTCCAAAAAGGTATGAAAGTGCGGATTTTAACTCTTCTCATCTTGAAAAGAGTATAACTTTGGATTTTACGCATTACTATGAGGATGCGTTGCTCGACAAATATGGCACGTTACCTCTCCTACTTTCTTTTTTCTAATCCTCCCAACCACATAATGAATGTGGTTATGAATCACCTGATGAGAATCCTCTCGATGATCAATCCTATGGTTTCGCACCCTAGTTTTTCACTCAACCACCACATACACCTAACACTCCTATGGATAAAAAGGATTCCGGCCTCAATGAGATCTTAGATGACTTGTTCAGATTAGGAGATGAAAACCTAAGGCGGATGGGGCAAGAGAAAATTCAGAATAGGTGTGACATTGACACATCTAGGGATACGAACCATGAAAGGGGTAATCTTCTTAACTTTAATATTTTTCCCGCTAATAATGAATTTTATAGTATTTATGAACAGGATGTTGACTTGGAGAAATAGGAGGCTCAGGTGGAAGATGATAATGATGGGGACACTTATGATATTTAGGATATTACGGTCGAGGACGTTGAACTGATTAGGCAATTTCTCATGCCTAATGCCCCTAATGAAATTGACGAAGTAATACAACTTTTATTCCCGCAACCCATTCACACCACACCACCTAATGATGATACCGGCTACTAAATCAATTTTGGATGAACTGTTGGAAGAATTCAGTGACGAGATCTTGAATGTTACCATGGTTGACGAGGAGGCTAATTTTAATCCTACTAGGGATATAAAGGAGCTTGAAAGACTTCTCGCTAAATATCCTCAGTCACATTTTACGGAAATACATGTGCATTCAATTATCACTAAACCTGAGCCTTTCACTCATACTTAACTAATGAGTCCCTTATACGGAATATTTGAATCATATAAGTAATCAACCAAACTGTATAAGGTATATAGGGAAATGAAATCTCCTTCCATGTATGGTCTTAAATCATCATTTCCCAACCCCATAGAAAATTTACACCTGAATGGTATTTATTGCTACTTCCACCCACACTTGATCCCGAGTGAGGGGATGGATACCCTATTACCTAGTAAATAAGGGCGGAGTTAAGCTAGAGACTCAAACAAAAACAATTACTTCATGGGAGGCACCCCATGTTTATCCTTTTAATTATGTTTTGTTTCATTTAATTTTTTGCATATTAGTCGGTTTGTATGTTTCTTACTTGGTTTTGCAGGTTCTAACAGCGAGGAGATGGGATTCGAGGTCACCTCAAATCGTAATTATGTGGTTAAAGTGTTGCTGTCTACAGCAATTACGGTGTAAACATCGCAATTACGCCATAACTATTGTAGATACAGAGTAAACCTCTTAGAGGTTACGCCGTAACTAGATCTAATAAATTTTTAAACTTGACAAATCACATAATTACGGCGTAACCAATTCCATGGGTTACGCCGTAACTCCATCATGCAAATCCTTAATGTCATGTATACTTGATAAATGAACTTTGTGGGTATGTTCTCTAACAACCATCATGAGACTTCACTCGTCCACTTAGGCCACCAAGTGGTTTAAAAGGCTTGTTGCATATGCTAAATGCAACCGTAATTCCTACGAAAGCGAGTTAGGTTTATTTTGTATTGTTTAGTATATTATGTGTTGTAGTTCTTTTGTCTTGGTTTATGCTTTTGGTATTAGTATTTCTTGCAGCTATACAGGTAATGCACATGGAGTGGTGCTTGGATGCTAATCAAGCTGTGAGGAAGCATCTCAAATCGGACTAGTTAGATGCTATACAGGTAGATGAAGAAGTTGCTTGTGATGGTGGATGTTTCTCAAAGAAGTAGACTTGGAGCATGGCTTAGAGCATGTTGTCTCTTCATCACACCAAGAAAATACTAGGGAGTAATCAGTTCCATTTCTAACCCTTCCTATTTTAATTTTATATACTTAAGTTTAACTCAAGTAGGGGGAAGGGATTAGAAATAGACACCAATTTGATTATACTTGCCTTTCTTTTTCTAGTTCTTTCTGAAAATGTTTCATTAATAAAATTTTGACATGTTTTTCACTACTTAATTAGTTGAAATTTTACTGAGCACACCCTACCTTATAATTTCATTATGTGAGGATAAGCCTTTCCATTTTCCCCCTATACATAAATTCAATAAAAATGAGTGTGCTAGTGGCTGTAGTAAACTTTAGAACTTGGACTGGTATATCTTTTCAAGACCACCAAAATGAGCATTGCACCTAGTGTAATTGGTGTAGCTGTGATAAAAGGCAAATTTTAGGATTATCCTAAATAACCTATATATGTGTTGTACATATTGACTTCTTACACTGATTAGTCAATCCCCCTATTAAACCCTTTGTTGCACTCATCTTTAGTGCAAGATACCCCTAGTATACCCGGTTGAGCCATTCCTTGTGTTAAACCCATTATATGTTGTTTCATTACACCTTTCGCCTAGCGTACCTTGTAGTTTCTTTAGTCTATGATCGAGGAGTTGCTGGTTTAATTTGGTTTCACTGGTAAAATTTGTGGGTTAGGATAGAGGATATGTGAAGAAAGTCAGGTTCTGAAGACAGTTAATCTTAAGTGGGGGGATACTCATGTATATATATGTCTGCATTATAATTTCCGTTTCATTGTATCCTTGTCTTGCATCAAAAAAAAGAGGAAAAAATTGAATAAAAAGCATGCAAGCAAGTGTTTATTATAGCTAAAAAAATATTATAAATCAGCTTATATGTCGTATTGTGGTAGCATTCCCGCCTTGTTTAGCTGGCGATGATTATCCGTCCTTGTAAACGGGTAGTTCTTATAAACCCGTGTTATTTCTATCTCTCCTTTCTGTTATAAGTCTATAATTGTACAATGTGGGCATTGTACATCTCAAGTGGGGGAGGAAGATAGAAATGAGATATGCTGTAGTATGTGGTGAGATTATGTGCTAATTTTGACCAAAATTTTAAAAAAATTTAGCACATATTTTTTTGTTCATTGATGATGAAGGCCGAGTTAATACGTCTTTCTTGCCTAAGTTTATAGAGATCATAAGGCATTACATTACATCTCATACGCATTAACTCGTGTACTATGAAGACCCCTTGACTTTTGACCCTCAATTTTTACCTTATGGGATTTGAATGTGACTAGTGACGAGGAGATTGTGGACTTAGGAAACTATTTGTTTTGTGTTTTTATTTATCACCAATTAAATGTGCACCCATGCCTAATCCTTAACCTTTGGTTTTACTCGAATGGGGTATTGAATGCAATCATGTATGTCTATTCTATCGTTATGGATGTGTATATATGGTTTGTCGCCCTTGTTGGTGTAATGATTTTGGTGAAAGATTAGAAGATCCATACCCTATAGCATTCTCCATCCTAACCTTTGGTTTTGCTTGAATGAGCGAGTGAGGAATCATACATGTCTCATCCATCGTTATGGATGTGTATGTGTAGTTTCGTCGCACTTGTTGGTGTAACGCTTTTGGTAAAGATTGCATTTAGAGGATGATTCACCCCTTAAGCCTTTGTGTTGTGTCAACACATTTGCCTTTTTGAACAGTTGCATCTAGACTCTAGTGGTGAAGATTAGTATCCTTGCCAAGCTTTTGATAGAATACTCGCAATGACTGAGCAGTTGAGTGATCACCAAAAATGAAACACATATATTAGTGAGAGTATGAGAGTGATTTTTTTTTCCTTTCGAGAGGTGCTCAGTTTCGAATTTTCTAGCATAGGTAATTTTTAAATTCACATCTTCCTAGATAACTTGGGAGATATCTTTTTGAGAATTATTTAAGAAGTTCTACTTGAGGGCAAGTAGAAGTCAAGTGGGGGGATATTTGATAACATCAAATATTTAATATTTTTTCATATCAAATTCTCGCGTTTATTGCCTTGCTTTATATAATTTTTATATGAATTCGGTACTTAATTTATTTATTTTCCAAATTCAAGTAATTTATGGCATTTGAATAAAAAAAAGGCGAGAAATTGCCAAAAAAGTACTAATACTAATTTATTTAGTAGAAGTACTAAAATCATTGGATGGCTACTATATTTCTCCATAAAGTAGCTTATGAGCCAAATGAAGAATAGTACCAATACTATATTATTTAGTAAGGCACTATATTTTTATTGATGAACAAGATTGAAGTATTGCAAAGATAGAAGAATTACGACGTAACCGTCCCGTAGGAGTTACGCCGCAATTAATTATTAATGAAGATATTGATGCTGACTAAGGGTTACGGCGTAACGGGTTGATGTAATTACGCCGTAACCAATTTTTCTACCAAATATTGGAAAGCCGTGTCAAGAGGATTACGGAGTAACGAGGTTAGTGTTGTTACGCCGTAATGATGACTCATCACAGGGACTTATTATGTGCAAAAGTTATGAAGTTTCAAGATAGGAGTGAAATTATAAAAGAACTTCAGGGACGAAAAGCGTCAAAGTCCGAAACAATAAATGTAGTATATATATCATTCGAATGAATGATTTTTATTGATCAATTAAAATTTGTGGATTCTTTTCTTTTACCGACGCAAGAAGACAAGAAGGAAAAGAAAGGGGCAGCTTGCCTAGCTGCTTGATTCGAGTATAGGGCGAACCCTTTCAGGGTTCGTCACGGAATCCAACTAGAAGATCAGGAGCATTATTTTAGCATGATTTGTACATGATTCCTCAACTATTACAGTTTGATTTCAATTAATTATTTTTTATAATAAATTTGATCTCAGCTTAATTTGTTGATGCTTGATATTTATTATGCTTAATTTTTGTTCTTGCCATTTAATTTGTTAATTATTCCTTGTTTATTTATTTTGCATCTCTTTGGCTGGTAATTGTTTTATTAGATATCCTTATAGCTTGTCATAGATCCTTGCGTTTTGGTAATATTAAAAGGTAGTTTGGATCCGGTTAATCCTTTTATTAGGCAACCGCTAAACTTAGGATTACAAAGGTGCTAGGATAAGTTGGAATCTATCCTAGTTTAGGAATCGATCCGATCACCGCCTTAATTACCCTAAATACTTAATAAAGCACAGGAACTCTCTCATAGAGGGTTAATAATCTATTTAGGTTATAGACAAGTCTTTTGGATGGTCAGTACTTAATAGCTACAACCAGGATACCTTAACATCGAGACTTTCGAGCAATTGGGATCCATGGAAGTATAGGATAGACCCCGAACGTCAATTTGGATCTGTCAATATTAGAACACTAATAAAATAGAATTAGACATTGCACCTGATATCAAGATAATTAAACTTAGGATATTTAATTCGGTAAATGTGTTCATCTTCTTAGTAGTTTTCCACTATACCAATTCCATTGATTGAATAAAAACAGTTTAATTCCTCTCATTTATTCTCTTGCAATATAATCTTCTAAACAGCTTTTAAACGTGACAACCATTTAAACTTAGATTTTATACCAGCTCTTAGCTCTTGGGACAACCTTAGATTTATCAATCCTACACTACACACGATCGGGTTCTCTACCCGTTAGTGCATTATAGACCATAGGGGAAACGAGTTTTATAAATATAAAACTTGGTAAATAATATTTAATAGAAAAGATGCATCATGGCACCATTTTTTGAAGAAAACAAGAAAATCGTAGGCAAATATAGGTCACAGTGGTAATTCTACTCCCATCCCCCCTTTTGGTTTGTATAGTGTCCCTATTGTACAATAAAGGAATTAAAAATAAAAGTAGAATTAGAATAAGAAGCTCCCCTAAGTATTGCTTTAAGCTTCATATGATGGTGACATGGGATGAATTCTCATTAAGCGCCTCTTGAGCAATGTCGTTTCGCCTGAAATCACTAAACAAACCTAAATGTATTAAATGCTTACAAAAAAATGTACAAGAAAACTAACACACTTTCGTAGGGATCACGGTTGCATTTAGCGAATGCAACAAGCCTTTTAAACCACTTAGTGGCCCAAGTGGACGAGTAAAGTCTCGTCAGGATTTCAAGAGAACATACCCACAAAGTTCATTTAAAATATACACAGTTTTGTAAATGTTTCAAACTTATTTTAAGGTTTTGCAAGAAGGGGTTACGGCGTAACCATGGTTACGCCATAATCCTATGATAAACAGTTTAAGGGTTAAATTTAGTTACAATGTAACCAATGAAGGGTATACGTCGTAATTATAATGTTTACGGTGTAACTATATTAGTTATGTCATAATTGCTGCATCTACACGATTACGAGTCGAGATGATATCGAATTCTGTCTCCTTGCTATTAAGATCTCATAAAAACAAGTAAGAAACATACAAACTAACTAATATGCATAAATAAAACATAAAAAATAGGCATGGGATGCCTCACATGAAGCGCTTGTTTTTGTTTGAGTCACCAGCTTGACTCTAACCTTATTTGGCAAGTAATAGGGTGTTCCTCCCCTCACTTGAAATCAAGTGCGAGTGAGAGTAGCAGTGAACACCATGAGGGTGTAAATTTGCTACTGGATTAGGAAATGATAAATTAGAACCATACCATTGATGAGATTCCATTTCCCTTTTTGTCTTACCGGTTTTGCGTGATGATTGGCTTACTTGGTGTAGTAATTTCCAAATGAAGGTCTCAAAATCATATGCCTTTATTATATCTGAGAGGTCTTGTACATCATTAACAAGGTTACCATATGCCTTTTCGACAACCCTGGTAATATAAGAAAACTACTCCTTGAAATCTTTCAAATGCTTGTCTAAAATAAGACTGGTAGCCGGTGCTACATCATCAGGTGGTATGATGTGGGCAGTCTGAGGGGTCAAAGGTCGCATTACGCCATCTTGTAAGGGAATATCATTATTCTGTTCATCTTCCCTTACAACAATAGTTTTATCACAGAACCGGCTTAGTGGCATACACGGTTGCTCCACTGGTTCAAGGTTGGGTAAAGTGTGTATGGTAGGTGTGAGCATTTTCCAAAGTTTTTCTACATCCTTGATCGTAATATCACAACCGTTATCCATCTGTATTCTCTTTATTAGTCTTTACAGGAGTTCCAATCATACAAATAGCTTCGCGAATTTTGTAAAGGTTACCCTTTTGTCCCTTCAAATGTCTCAAGAATGGCATAGGTTATACATATGGGAGTTCAATAGGTAAGCCACGAGGAACCGGCTCCTTCATGTCATTCTTACCCATTTTCATTTTTTCCTTGACTCTTTTACTTATATTGGTGAGGACTGTTTGGGTTAATTGATCTGCTTTTTCTTGCAGGTTCTTTGTTGTAGTTTTAAGTGCCCTTATGTTTGAGTCTGTGTTTTCGATGAATTTCTTAACCTATTCATCATCCGCGACCTATTTTTTAATTGATTCTTCATAGAATTTGATGATGGTTTCCTCTAAGGATCTCATATACTTGCTTTGCTCAACTACCTTATCCTCTTTTTTAAGAGGACACTCCTTGGTTAGATGCGCCCCTTCATAATTCTTGAAACTTGCTTGAATGGCATGAATATTTTCTTTAAGTTTTTGTGTATCAATGTTATCTAGGCTATCGTTGATTCTTTCCTTAGTGGTTGCTTCATCATACCAATAATGTGAATGGTCTGCCATGACTTGTATTGATTTAAGGGCTTAAGCTGGTGACATTAGAGGAATGAACCCTTTAGAGTCAAGCCTTATGTGGGTAGGAATGTCTAATCCTATGTAGAAAATATGAACCTCCTGGTGATTGTTTAGATCGTGTTGCGGACTATTCCCACACATGATATAATGTCTCGTCCGTCTCTTGTTTGAAATTGCGGATTTTTTCTATTTTCATAGCAGTTTTAAAAGGTGGACAATATTTCCTGATGAATACTTTCTCAAGAAGACCCCTTGTAGTGATTAATTCTGCTGAAAGCCTGTTTTTCCATCTTAAGGCTGGCCTTGAGAGTGTAATAGGAAACACTCGAAGCATAACGGCACCGTGAGTGACGCTAGGGAAGTGGAAAAGATCTATGATCTCTAATACTCTTCGCACATGTTCGTGGGCATCTTCATCATTAGTGCCTTTGAAAAGTTTGGGTCTTAATTCCCTCATAAAGTTGCCATTGATCTCAAATTTGACGTCACCATCGATCTCGGATTTTACTATGCCTGGTCTAATGTTATCTTGAATCAAGGCCAGGTATTGCTCCATAGTGAGTATGTTGATATCAACATCATCTCCTATATCTGAAAATTAACAAGAAAACCGGTAGAATATACTCAAAATGGAAAACTAACAAGAAAATGCCGAAATAAAAACAAAATATATACAAAATTTTCAAATTACAACTAATGTTAGCTCTCGGCAAGGGCGCCAAAAACATGATGCGTATTTTCTTTTAAAGATATAATATAACAAGGTTTAAATTTATAAAAACTCGTTCACCAATGTCAACACGCACTAACGGGTAGAGAACCCGGTCGTGTGTAGTGTAGGATTGGTAAATCCGAGGTCGTCCCAAGAGCTAAGTTTAAATTAGTTATAATTTGAAATGTCACAAGTTTGAAAATGGTTTTTGAATAATTTTGAGAATTAAGACAGGAAGTAAATACGAAAAAGTAAATTAAAAAGAAGACAATAGGGAGAAAAGCATGCTAACCTAGTTACTTCATTACTACTGTATATGACATGTTTCCAAGTGCAAAGTCTAAGTATCATTTTATTAGTGTTCTAATATTGATAGCCTGAATTGACGTTCGAGGTATGTACTATATTCCCATGGATCCCAATTGCTCGAAAGTCTCGATATTAAGGTATCCTGGTTGTAGCTATTAAGTACCAACCATCCAAAAGACTTGTCTATAACCTAAATATATTATAAACCCTCTCTGAAAGAGTTCATGCGCTTTATTAAGTATTTAGGGTAATTAAGGCGGTGATCAGATCTATTCCTACACTAGGATAAATTCCAACTTATCTTAGTACCTTTGTAATCCTAAGTTCAGCGGTTTGCCTAATAAAAGTACTAACCGAATCAAACTACCTTTTAATATTGCCAAAATACAGGGATCTATGACAAGCTATAAGGATATCTAATAAAACGGTAATTAAACAAGAAACATTAATCAAAACATTAGTAATTACATAACTAGGCCAGCACTAGAAGTGCTTAGCCACTCATGGTAACAAAACAGTAAGAAATAATGGAGGGATTCATTGATTGAAAGCTCATAATTCTTACAAGATTTGTTTATGAATGGTTAAATGAAAAAGTAAGTAAAGTGATTTCTCCCTTTGACTTCAGATTGTTTTCTTCGACCTTTGGAAGCTTGGTTCGCCCCTTGATGCTGTGGTAGAAGGGTTGATCCTGAATATACAGAATGAGGGCTCTATTTATACTTTTCAAACTTGTTACGGTGTAACCATTGTGTGTGGTTACGCCATAATCATGATAATGGAGGCTTCCTTATCGTAAGCAAAATTTATGTTACAGCGTAACTTTAAGTCCTTGTTATGCCGTAAAGCTGACTCGGATGAGTCATCATTCCATAATGAGATGTGTTACGGCGTAAACTATGCAAGTGATTACGCCGTAACCTTGGTGATGACCATTCTTGCCTTAATTATGTTACGGTGTAACCTTTGCGGGGTGGTTACGCCGTAAAACGTCTTAAAAATCCATATTTGCTCGCTTTTGTGTCCAAATCCCGTGTTTCATGCACAAATGCTCGATTTCTTCACGAAAACAACAACTAAGTAATTAAGTACCATTTTCAGTCATTTATGAGATAATTACAAGCATTTTAATAGGGAATTTGATACAAAAAAGTATTAAATATTTGATGTTATCATCAAGTCAAACATAGTTCGTATGCTCAAGTTATGGCCAAAATGGTGGAGGTGTGTCGGGAACAACGAGGTTTCCATTATTTTTTGACTTAGCTTCTTTTGTTCTTTTGTTTTCACGTTTCCCGTCTTGTGCCTTACGATTGAATCTTTGGACCACTAACTTTATAACATTATCTTCTCGAATATACTCCACAAGACTTGCATTTGTCAGGAATTTTTCATACATGCACAAATATTCCTTTTTCTCTCTTCTTTTGGTCTTTTCATCACTTTAATAATCTTGGCTAGCTACAAATATATAAATCTAACTTTGTGCAACATTAGTTGCAAAAGCACGTTAATTAACCAAATAACATGTACAATAAACCATAATAACGCTATTTAAAACTTACTCAATTTGAGCGTTATCAATATCGTCAAAAGATAACTTGACTTGTCAACGGGAAATTAAATTTTCTCAGGTATGAACTACTTCATGTTCATGGAAAGGTTTGTGTATAATTTACTATACAACCCGGGTTGTCTCTAAAATAAGTGTACGTGTCAGAGCATTTATTTTTCAAAAGAAGATAAATCGTCTTTCATAAGGTGAAAAGTGTTGTCTTTCAAAAGAATCAGTGTTTTTAGTAATAAAAAAGGTTTAAAATATTATTTGTCCACTCAAACACCGACTACAGCTTTTTAAATAGAAAACGGGTCATTATTCGAGGGGGAGAAAGGGCTAACAAATAATCTTTTAAAACGGTTTTTCAAAATAAATCACGGAATAAATGAATAAAGTTTTTGATATTGACGAATTACTATTTGAAGGGGAGTTAATTTTGTTTAACATCAAGGGCTTTAGATGACATTAGTTTAAAACTTTAGGGACTTATCTGCAATTTATGACTTAGTAGCTTTAGGCTTAAAACTACAAGGACCTAAGTTGTTAAGTTGCTTAGTTGCATAAGCCTTAGGAAAGTTGGTAGATGGAAGTGATAAGCAATTAGAAACCCAGAGACTAAAAGTGCCAAACACCAAAGTTTTAAAATTATAACAAAAGGGGCGGTTTGTTTGTGTGTTATCAAAAACACTTTTTGTTTTCCTTTTCCTCACTTAAACCGCTCGACCCACACAACCAAGAATCAAGAAGTTGTTTCTTCATCAAAGGTAATAGTAGAAACTAGTTTATAATCATCAAAACAACATAGGCTTAATTTTTTTAAATATGGTCAATCGTCTGATGAATGTATTCGAACTGCTTGGTGAGTGTTACTCAAAACTGTTGGATTAAGGTGGTTAACCCATTAGAGTAAGGTGGTCAAACCGCCTAAGAAAGGAAGATCACAGGTATAGTATTTATACTGTATAACGGGGAACCGAAGGTTAACGCAACCGAATTTCGACTAATGACAAAGCCATATTCGTCCATATTTGTTATTATTTCTAACCCTTTAAATGCAGGTACCGACGACGGTACAACCTCCTCCTTCCAGCTTCGTCAAATTCATAACCACATACTCATACTAAAATCTTTAAAGATTTAAGTGTCAAAGATGAAAGCTCAAAACAAATAAAGATACACTTCTGCAACTCTGATAATCAAAGAACTCCTTCAAAGTCATCAAGATTATGATCAAGTCAAAAGGTCTACATTAGGGGAGATTGTTAGCTTTCAAGACAAGTATGAGTATGTTGGTCCAATGCATCAAGCTTATTCTTAGAAGACAAATCAAGATGCATTCAAGGCAAGTAATGATGAAAGATCTCAAAGTCAAAGTCAAAGTTAAAAGATAAAGACAAAGATAAAGAAAAGATCAAGATCAAGATGACAAGAGCATGAATGGAACAAAGTAACTAACACAACTATTACACGAGACAGACTCAAGATCAAGACAAGAAGCATCAAAGATCAACGTTCAATGTCACAAAGAGAGTGTTCATCACTAATGAGATCTCAATGATCGTCCCTTAGGGGGAGATTGTTAGGAATTCAATTTTAGTGAAGTGATGATCATTATCAATCTCACGAGTCTTGTAATAGTTAGACAATATTAAGCGTGTGATAGTGAGTACAATATGCTAGTATTGTTAGGCTAAAGCATATAATAGTCCAAGACCCGGCTCATGGAAGCCCAAGTAAGGCCTAACCCGGGTCTTGGAGGCTATATAAAGAAAACCCTTCTCACAGAGAATGGGTGTGTGTATGTTAGGATAGTGTATTGTAAGAAATATTTATCTTTCTCTCCAAGAAAAGTTTCTCATCCAAAAAAAAGTTTTTTGACAGGAAAACTCAAGTAAATTTTAATTTTACGATAACCTTAATATCGAATTTTTACGTCAAATTCAAATTTTGGTACAACAGTGAAAATTTTAGGCTAAACTTCAAATTCTTTGGACGAAATTCAAATTTTTACGGTTAAAATTTTAAAATTTCAATTTTTTCCTACACTTAGAATTGGATTCTAAAGAGAATTTCAAATTTTAGCGAAAGAAATTTTTGAAATTAATTTTTGGAGGGAAAATCGAATGTTAACAGTTTGAACCGCACAACACTTCTTTATCATCAAAATGATCCACAAATCAATTTTACACATTGGAATTCAATGGAATCCTCAAGTTAAAATACAGAAGAGAGAGAATTACAACAGATGCAACTCGAAGAAAGACAATTGCACTCCAAATGCTTAGCATGGTTTAAAGAGCTCAAGTCACATCTTGAAAATCTCTATAAGTTTTGGGAAGTCAGAAACACAAGACCATTTGAAATTACATTTCGTATATTCTTCCATGAAGAGCATAAGACTTTCAGAGAGAAGATGTACCATAATTTGAATCAACTACAATGGCAACTTAAAAAAGAGAATCTTCATTCCTGTGATCCAAAGACTTGTCTTGATGTACTCAGAACACAGTTCAATTTTTTTTTTGACTCGAAAGAAGTGAATGCTTTGGACTTTCATAATAAATGCTGGTAAAAGGACTTCAAAGATTATACGAGATGTGAACTTGAAACTTATAGACGCAATTTACTCCGGTACTTGGAAGAACTTGACAAGCTTATTGATGCAAGAGTAGTTAAATATAGAGAATTACGGATGAAAGAAAGTGAAGTTCAAGCAATAAAGGAGATTGAAAAATGGCTGAAAGAAAGAGAGATACATCAGCAAGAGAGTTTGTTCACTGAGGGTGCAGCATTGGAAGTATGTTTGGTCACTAAGGGTGCATCATTGGAAGCTAGTTTGGTCACTAAGGGTTCAACATTAAAAGCTAGTTTGGTCATTGAGGGTGCAACATTGGAAGCTAGTTTGGTTACTAAAGGTGCAGCATTGGAAGCTAATTTGGTCACTTAAGGTGCAGCATTAGAAGCTAGCTTGATCACTAAGGGTAGAGCATTGGATGAGAATTTGGTTACTCAGCAATGCATAGTTAACTCTACTACATCATTAGAACAACATAATGAAAGCAACAGTTCAAGGAATGAAAGAAGTCGTTCAGATAATGATGCATATGCTGATATTGGACCTTCATATGACAGTGATACAATTTCTGAGGTACATCATGATATATTTGAAAATATGTTTTTTCATAGGATACAAAATCATGAACAACCTAAATATATTCCAAACACATATGTGGTAAATAAGAATAATAGTAATATTATTTCTGTTATACCAAATATGGATCCGGATAGAGATAAGAAAGAACATGATTATGTAGATGATGAGCAACATCATTCTTTATTTGCTTCCTTGATCAATAACCTCAAATGTGATGTTGAAAAATGTATGAAAGTTAATCGTGAAGCTCGGCAAGCGAATGGCAAAAGAGCCTGAGAGATATAAGGAAAAAGAAAAACATTTTGTAAAAGATAAGACAGTTAAATATGAATACTGCAAAAAGATTAAGATTTTAAATGACAAAATTTCAAACCTTAAATCTCAAGCTTGTCAAAATGATAAGACTTTCACCGGGAAAATGGAAAGTTTGATGAGTATGTCCAACCGCTGTTAAAAAGGAAAAATGAACTTGAAAAAAAATCAAGAGTTTTTTAAACAAATAAATGATCTTGATAACAAACTTCAAATAGCAAAACAGACTGACCAGACTCTTCGCATTTTGCTTCCAAAAGAAGACAATGTTAATACGGAAAAAAGGGCCTTGGCTTTGAGAACTAAAATGATGTCGAAAACCCAAGTTTATTAAACAAAGCCAAGGAGTTAGCACCAAGTTTGTATAACATTGATGAAATGGGAAAAGAATTGCTTTCTGATCATAAGATCATTTTTGAAGAAGAATTAAAATGTGAGCTAAAAACGTTTGAAAGTAAAACAAAGAAAATCTCTGCTCTCGTATCATGGCTTTGTATATGGTAAGACTTAATTTGTCGAACCACCAAAAGTTTCTTTAGAAAAAAGAGATAAATTTGAAAAAAAAAATTGGAACAAGTTCAACTAAGTAATTATGATCCAAACCTTTGGAAACGTCTTCTAATGAAATACCTTCGTTATGATGCTTAAATTTGAGAAAAGAAATTGCTTCAAATCAAAACCCTCCTCGATAGAATGTTTTCATTAATTCAAGTTTTAAAGACAATGTCAAAAGGATTGCTAGAAATCGATTGTCTGAAGAATTTAAATCCTTAGTTAAAGATGTCAATCTTCAACTAAACTGCTTTGAAAAGGGTCTTGTCAAAGAAATGGAAGATGATTTAAAGTATGGCACGTCTCTTAAAGACGAATTTGATGAAAAGTGTTTAATTTTGGACATTCAGCAAGAATTTTTCAAACCCCAGTTTGAGTCAGTCAAATTAGAGTCACATAGCCATGTGTATGAGAACGAGATGTTTGACAAAAATTCTTAGAAAATGAAAATCGCTATCTCAAAAAAACCATAAATGAACTTTCAAAACAAGTTGCCGATGTCAAAGAAGAAATAACAAAATGATGTGCCCAGTATGAAAAGAATTTTGCAAAACTAGAGGCACATTGCATTTCTCTTAAACCTAATTCTCTAAACAAATCTTCGACATCTGTGCAAAATGGTCAGGTTTTAACTAATAAGAGTGTTGAAGCGAAAATCAAGTTTGACACCGAAGATCTTGAAACCATAAACATCGAATTGGAATACAGTGTCGCTTCATTACTAAAAGAAAATGAACACTTGAAAATGATTTACCAAAACCTGTTTGATTCAATCAAATGTTCACGAGTTCAGACAAAAGTTCAAACGTTTCTCAAAACGAAGCAGGAAATTTAAAGTCTCAGTTGTCTGAATTTGCGGATAAAAAGTTTGATAACGTTTTTAAAAAGATTGAATCAGTGAAAAAGAAAAAGTTTGACTCTTGAATCTCACATGATTTCCTTTAAAAGTCTTTGTATGATTCTGATCCCTCAAATGTTGAATCAGAATCGGAGGAGAAAAAGATTATTTTCGGAAATGAAACATCAAGTTTTGAAACAAAGATTAAGGAGCTCGAAATGACTTTAGCTCAACAAACAAAAGATTTTGAGGATGCCAAAGTCAATTTTTCAAAGAAAATGGACAAGTTTGAAACTTATTTTGAAAAACTTAAAAATACAAAAGTTGTAATTGAACGACAATTGGATCGTAAGATTCAAGATTCTAAAGCCGAAAAAGATCATCTTTTTTGAAACAAATTGCTTCTTTACAATCAAAATTGGCATCACAAGATCTTCTCTTAATTTAAAAATAATATAGCGATTTGAGAACTTTATACAATTCTCTAAAAGCAAAGTCATTCAAAACCTTTCAAATACTCAAAATCAGAAATGTTTTCATCACAATACAAGAATGACTCTGCTTTGAAGATTCCAAACAGTGGAAGATTTCCATTCATTTCAAAAATGAATTCTCAAAATGAAACACCGGGTTTCAACTATAGATGGAAATCTTCTTCTTCTTCAAGATTTAAAAATCCACAAGAAAATCCAAGTTTTTATAATCAATGGAAAAACAAAAGGAATTTTAAATCTCCGTTGATTCCACGAGCATTATTTCCAAAAGAAACACCGGTTTTTAGTCCTCGTTGGAATTCAACTTCTTTGCATCGAATTGACACAACCTTCAAATTGTTTTCAATATTTGGTAAACCTATTAGCATCGTGCTTAAATGGGTTCCAAAGCAAGATTTCCATTCATTTCAAAAATGAATTCTCAAAATGAAACACCGGGTTTCAACAACAAATGGAAATCTTCCTCATCATCAAGATTTAAAACTCCTCAAGAAACACCAAGTTTTTATAATCAATGGAAAAACAAAAGGAATTTTAAATCTCCGTTGATTCCACGAGCATTAGATTACAACTCGTGCTTCAAAATAATGGCATGTAATTATTTCAGATTGTAACCCGCGCTTAAAAATAATGGCTTATAATTATTTCTGATTACAACCCGTGCTTCAAAATAATGGCTTGTAATTATTTCAGATTACAACCCGTGCTTCAAAATAATGGCTTGTAATAATTTCAGATTGTAACCCGCGCTTCAAAATAATGGTTTGTAATCAAATGTCAGATTGTAACTCGTGTATCAAATAAAAGGAAAATGTACGCATCAGTGCGTTTATCCTTAACAACAAAAAGAGAAATCTTTTCGGTCTTGAGCTATTCAACAAAAACATTCAACGTTTTGTAGCTCAAGTCAATGGATTTCGTATACTTCAGTACGAGACCCGTGTTTTCAAAGAAAATAAAGTGTCCGTGTCAGTGCACTTATCCTAAGAAAAGATGAGAAATTTTCTTGTTTTCAAGTAAAATTTATTTAAATTTTTTCAAAAGGTTTTCAAAATCTTTCAAAATCTTTCAAAATTTTGCTCATCAAAATAACTTGTATACACATTAGTACACAACTGGGTTATCAAATAAAAGGAAAGTGTACGTCTCAGTGCGCTTTACCTTTAAAAGAAGAGAAATCTTCTTGTTTTCCAGCATACTTATCAAAATCTTTTAAAAAGTTTGCTCAAAACTACGACTTCTAAGTATTTCTGCTTAGAACTCGGACCTCAAAGAAATGAAAGTGTACATTTAGGTACATTTATCCTCACAAACGGGAAGCTTAAAACTTATCGGACTTGAGCTAATTCATTAAGATATTCAAAATCTTAAGCTTAAGTAAGATCTTTTAAATTGTTCAACACAATTTTTCAAAAGTTTATAAAAAAGATTTTTCAAAATCTTTTAAAATTGCGTGTTCAACACTCCCTTCCTTACTAAATTTTTTAGTCTCTGTGCAAATTTTGAAGGGGAGCAAAAGAAAAATGTTCCAATAATAATCATGCAACAAATATTTTCTCTCATGTGCTTTCAAAATTCTCAAATAGCTATTTTATTTCATTGATATCAAAAAATCATTTGGTATGCTATTTTTGAGGGGGAGAAAATTAGATGAAAACGTGATCATCTTTGAATCAAGTGCTTAACTCTTTCCTACTTGTGCAAAAGTCTTTCATTTATGATGAACATGTATAAGGGGAGCATTTCTTAAAAGATAAAACTTTCAAAGTGTAAAAAGTTTTGATTAGTCTTTCAAACACTGATTGATTTTCAAATGGTTTTGTTAGTTTTGATCTTAATACCCTAAAACTAACAATTTCATGACAATGATGAAGTTATAAGGTGGTTAGGTTAGGTATTAGTCCTATGATCCAACCAGAGCCGGAGGGATCTACTCAAGGACATTCTATTAGATAGATTAGAAGTCCTTGGGTAAGATGGAGTTGAATGTGAATATGGGAAAAATGTTGACTAAGGCATGAGTTATCATCAGAACAAACACAACATGGTGATAGTAATGATGTCTTAGTAAACATTAAAGGGGTCGAAGAATAAAAATAAATATTATGATAAAGGGTGTAAAGAAAGAAGCCCTCCGTTAACATTAGACAAAAATCGGGTCAATACATAATCTATCGAATATCAAAAAGATGATATTTGGTATTGAAGATAGTCATCATGGACTCTGTGATGCAATGCACAACCCTCCTAGCTACTCAGGATTTTCTCAAAAGAAGATTGTTTCATTTCTCATGAAGATTAAACACATTTCTATTAACTTTCTCACTCCGAGTTAGTTGGTATTGAAAAGGTGGTAGTCTGCTCCATCCTTCTATCACTAAAACCAAAAAGCACTTATCAAGTCTAGAGCCAAATGAGATAATCATAAATCTCAATAGGACATAATTTCAAAATTACACTCGTTGTTTATAAATTATGAACACAAGTGGTATATAAAGAGTCCTACGCATTATCCTTATGATATTGCTAGATCATTCAGAGTGGTGCTCTTTAGAATTTCACAATGACAAATGGAAATCCTTCCAGTATCAACGTTAAATAGCACCGCGGTAGGTGACTTACGCAATCCTATATGGATCAAGCTTGTGTCAACTGGATATCGATTTGGTCTAGTTTATAAATTTATGACTCAGTCGGTAAGATAGTAACTAACAGATTCACTCTTATTGTGCGGTCTGCTTCGAGACGTTTTGACAATGAGAACAAGCATGTACGGTGAACCTGATGCATTCATGTTAGAGGATCTAATACTTTAAGCTAGAAATCCTATCAAGGAGGTTCTTTTAAATTGAACTTACCTAATCACAGGTCGGTCCTCATATAATCAAAGGCTAACGCTACCTATATTTGATGAATGACAAAGCCATGTTCATCCATGTCTATGCTTATTACTAACCCTAAATTTCATATTTATACAAAGGTGGTGGTTCTCCATTCCAGTTGAGTTGGATTCATAACCACATGCTCATACTCGATCGACAAATATAAAGACATGATGAAAGCTCAAGTACATGTTACTAAAGTCTTCCGCTACTCTGATACTCAATGTCTTCCTTGAAGTCATAAAGTATCCAAGTCAAAGCATATTAAGGGAGATTGTTATAACACTTTCAAGACGAAGAAAGGTATGAGCATGTTGGTCCAAAGACACAAGAACACAAGAAGGCATGATCAAGTTATGATAAAAGATTAAAGATGTCAAGATGCAAAATATCAAATGATAGAGACTCAAGATCACAATTCTACAAAGCATGTAAGAACAAGATCAAGAAACACTACATCAAATCACAAGATAATGATTAAAGGATCAAGACTACGAGCAATACTGAAGAAAATTCATAGAATGCTAAGTTTAAGTCTTTTGTAAATTGGAGTGACCTTCATTAGAGGGAGATTGTTAAAAATCGAGAAAATACTCGGTCACTACCAATATAATAGTTCTTTGCTCATAGTTAAACGTGTATTAAATAAGTAAGCTAACCGGGCCGACCCATGGAGTCCAACGCCCTAACCTACCATGTACAAGTATAGATACCCTCTCCACACATGGGGAGGGTGTTGGTTTTCGTTTATATCATTTACTATTTCACTTTATCTCTCTAAAAAACCTTCCAACCTTTCTCTCTTTAGACTTTCTTAAGATTATCATTGTTTGTGTAAGTGATACTATTCTACAATTTATGATATCAAATATAACTCTCCTCATTTTTATATCATATTTCATACTAGTTATAATGGCCATGCA
>BQNB010076004.1:7822-31286 GCA_026074375.1 Tanacetum coccineum | reverse complement strand
TATCCGTGAGAAGGATAAATAAAAAACTAAAAATTAAAAAAGTTTATAAGTATATACCTCCGAAGATGTACGGATCAGTTACGGCAGAAGATGTAAAACACACACACTCATCCGATTCGAGCTTCAAGTTAGGTAGGGTTTGTGTTTATAGTTGAGGTTTTTTTTTTAGTAAATTGCAAAAATGGTCCTTAAGGTTTGGTTAAAATGCATGTTTTGTCTTAGATAGTTTGTAAATGCAGAGATTGTCCCAAAATGAAACTTCTTTTGCAAATTTTAGTTCATGGGATCAAAAGGCGTTAAGTGCTATCCGTTAGAACTTACACATTAGTTCATTTGGACAACGACTGTTGCAGCGTCTGATCTTTAAACTAACAGCCATTTATAAGTTTAACTAATTTGGTTTATTAAAGTTTTTCGAAATTTTATATACGTTTTTTTTAAACATACGTTTTTATAGGATAAAAATCAAATAAAAAAACAAATATTCGTGAGAAGGATAAAAATGAATATTTTTTTTAAAAGTTCTCAAAAATTTATGAAAAATTCTACAAGATCGTGTATGTTGGTGCATTAAAAAGTTGTGAAGGAAGTTTTTTTAGAAGTGGATAGTTTTGCTGAAAAAAAATTATGAAAAAAAAGTCTGTGCATTAAATCGTTTTTTTGTGCATCAAAAATTCGTTTTTGTACCTAATTTCTTTTGACTTTTTGCATTAAAATTTAATTGCGCATCAAACTATTGTTAGACATTAGATTTATTAGTGATTATGAGTTTTATTAAGTTTGTTAGGCCTAGCCCACCTATGTTGCATCTAGAATGATCTAAAAGAGATTATATATTGTAATTGGTTAATGAATGAATAGACAAGCCAATTATATTCTTAATATGATATCAAGAGCAAAATTGAACATCTCCTAATTTTTCTCTATGGGTGTGTTTGGCGACACGTAGCGGTAGCAGTAGTGGTAGCGGTAGCAGTAGCAGTTAGCAGTAGCAGGAAGCAGTAAGCAGTAACAATTACCAGTAGCAGTTGACAATAGCTGTTTGCTAAAAAAAATGTTTGGTAACGTAGCAGTAAAGTGTAGAATTACGGAAAAAGACATATACACATTTTAATAATAAACTAATTAAAGAAATAAGAAACTAATTGAGGGTATATGAGTAATTTTAAAACAAAACACTCGAGCATTTGCTTGAAACGCTTCTTTAGCAAGCATTTCAATTTAAAGCATGTTAGCCTCAAAATATTGAGCCGAACATGAAGTTCGTTCATTACGTGTATTAGTCTCGGTCGTTCAATAAGCTAACATTGTAATAGAATAGTATAGGAAACCGGGCTTGTTAGTTAATCTAATATTATATATGTTTCGGGTTTAATCCTAAGAAAGTCTCGAGCCCGGTCCGAGTTATTTAACCCACACGTTTACTTAAACGTGACGGGGTATATATATATCTTTTCCACTTGGAAAAGATATCTAACCCTTTTCATTTCTAAGATATTTTTCCTAATAATATCTTTCTTTCTTTCTAACCTCTCTCTAGTTTCTCTCTCTAAAACCTTCATTTCTTCTTCTCTTTTCTTGATCGATTCGTGATTCGTTATATGTTATGAAGTGATAATCGGGATCCTACAATTGTAACAATGGATCTGGAGGGATGGTAAAATGAAAGAGATGTGTAGCCATTATAATAGAGAGAAAGGAGATGAAACAGGAAGAGGTGTGTGCTTGAGAGAAAACACATACACTTTTACCTTACAAAAGTGAGCTTCACCCCTCCATGAAAGTATGGAGGGGGTATTTATAGTCCCGGGCTTGACTAGCTAAACTAACCCGACATGACTATAAATGATAAATGTAATTCCGGATTAGTCAACATATTTTAGGGCTAACATACGCGTTTGCTTTTAAACCGTAATCGTTAAGTTAAATCGCGTAAGCTAAAAATTACCGATCAATGTAAACGGGCATTAAACAATTAAATGTTTACATCAACCAAGTGTTAAGTAATTATTTTGAGTATAATTATTAACTTTCCAGCTTGGATTTTCTGTGTCTTTACTTGTATAGGAACCATTGTAGTATGCATGAGTTGGATTAACTTCCCCCTAATTCATGCAGCTGTCTGACAAAGCTTTTCATAGATCTCTTTTTGGCGAAGTTTCTGATAGCTTCCCCCTAAACCCTACATCATATTTGAGTAGATTTGAAACTTGAGTAGCTTGAACAATTCTACTTGTCAACAAGTGCACCATCGGAATTTTGTAGAAGTCCAAACCACCACAAGCAGTCCATGTGCTATTGTCATTAGGGCTTGGTGAATATTCGTTCGGGGGTACATGCGAGAAATCAGCAATGTTTTTAGTATGCATAATACTTCAAAACCTATAAACGCAACTCCCCCCTGGAATTTAACATGGTTACATCAAAGTTCAATTAAGTCCCGAAATGACACATTTTCCCCTATGTTATGGTTGCGAACTCTCAGAAGCATCATTGTCGTGTACGTCCATCTACTCGAGAATTTCTTGTTATAAGCACAAATCTTGATATACAAAAGAATCATTACCCTCTTGACTTCACAAACCGTAGAGGAGATGAAGCAAGAATCAAGAACACTTGGTATAATCAAGGTCTTGTGAATGAATGTCATCGAAGAACTTTGAAGATTTTGCTTAGACTGTGAAGTATCGTTGTCTTGGAATAGCACAAAAATACCCGTGAGAAGTGCTGATTACATCTCAACCTTTATACTCTCTGGCTAACTTACCAACCTCGTATTCTTTCGGCTATTGCTGTGATCACTTGGTGAAGTTAACTCGATATACCAAACTTGAAACTGAAGTAAAATCCCCCAAATTTGTTACTTAAGCTTGCACTATTGTTGATTGAAGAACGGTGCAGAAGAGAATCTCTAAGTACCTTATACTCCATCAAAAGTATAAGAAGTACAACACCTCTTGAAATTATCCACAACGACATTGGTATGTGCATGAGCAAATAATGTAAAACTCCTTTAATGTTGATGTATTCAGGTCTTCATCCAACCACCCCTTGACCACTGGAAAATAGATAAAACCAAGTCTTAAATCATAACAGTATCGTTCAAGCAAGTATCAAGCGATAGAATAGAAAATAGAAGGAAAGTCACGATATGAATAAGTAGACTCCTTTATGAAATTCAACTTCATCGCCAAATAATGGATACCAATCACTTCGTTGATCACTTGGCATTCATTATTGAAGTCTCTAGCGCCTTTTTTGTAGTTTAGTGAATCTTTTCAGGATCATTTTAGGATTAAGTGTTGTTGTTTATGTGGTATGTTGTTATGGTTAATTGTGGTGTTTGTTTGTTGTCCTTGTTTTGATTATAATATTCCCAAATATGGTCACATGCCCAAAGTTGGTCACATGCCTTTTTATGTGGCAACCCGCCATCTGTGGTAAACCGCCACCATTATTACACCAAACCGCCACCAGTTTAATATCAAACCGCCGCCTATATTAGACCAAAACCGACTGCCTAAATTATACCTAATCAAACGCCGTTGTCTTTAACAAACGAAGCCAACTGTAGTTTATATCAAAGCCACAGGCAACCGATCTGGGCAAACCGCGAACTAGACTTTGTCAACCCGCCATGGATTTTTAAATTGGGCAGAGTAACATTTCTTTTTGTTCATTAAAATAATCAACTCGCCGTATACCTAAGACAAAAGCGTGTTAATATGGAAAACTCGTCCCGTGTAGAATTGGAAACTAGCCGGTAATAAAATTGATTATTATAAATCAAATCGCCGTTGACCTGGTCAAACTGACCACCTACTGTATTCCTTTAAAACACGGATCTTGTTCCCATACTATTGTCAAACCGCCACCAAGAAAATAATTTAATAATCAACCCGCCACCATGAACATTAAGCTCGAAATAAGCAATTTTCAACCAAATAAGCTATTTGGGACACAGAAATATGTTTTAGATGCTTTATAAACTAAGTTGGTAGTTGTAGGAGGATGTTTATAAACTATCTAACAAGATTTTTCATGTGGATCATTAAATTCGAACCAAACGCCCTCCAAGAACACAACAAAATAAGCCATACCTTTTTAGGCGTTATTTCGATTTGATGCCTTGTGTATAGCATGGTTTGGAAGCAATCTAACTGTTTGACATGGTAGATCAAGGAAATGATGAACAAGATTAAACATCAAATAAGTTAAATTTTTTTTGAGCCTGGGCTTTTTGCCACAAATATAAGCCACAAAATTTGAGCTTATACACAATAATGCTGCTAGATATCAACACGTATTCCCTGTGCTCTCGTGCAATTGTTTAAATATAGTTTTCACCTCTCTTAGAAAAACTGGATTTCAAGGCATGGTAATGTGAAACGAGGAAATCGCAGCCATGTTTATTAGATTGTCATGAAAGATGAGATATATATACGGGAATGATGTGTGTGTTAGAGAGAAGAAAACACACACATTACACTTTTAAAAAGTCAGCTTCACCCCTCCATGGAAGTATGTGAGGGGGGTATTTATAGTCCGGGTTGGACTAGCTAAACTACCCGACATGGACTATAAATGATAATGTAATTCCGGATTAGTCAAATATTTTAGGGATTTTATACGCGTTTGCTTTTAAACGTATTGTTAAGTTATATCGCGTAAGCTAAAATTACGTTCTATGTATAAGGGCAGTAAACAATTGAAATGTTTACATAACTAAAGTGTTATGTATTTATTTCGAGTATAATTAGTTACTTTTATTAACTTTTTTCATTTTATTTTTATTGGTTGCGTAAAGTGTTTACGTTTCGCGAAAAAATACATTTAGGCATACCCGAAACCACCAAAACTTTTCTACGCTTTAACAAATACCCACAATTATACCCAATACTCAAAATTTACAAAATATCATCACCTATATACATATATAACCAGATATGGGATGAAAGATACAAGGATAATATCTAAATTTCAATCACACTTCCTAGAATTCATAGGATGACTTATACATTAGGGAACAACTAGATATTTTCATACTTGCCCTAATAGTACTTGACCAACTATCCCTAGAAATCCTCTATATGTCTCTTTGACTTAGTCTTGAAGTATATAATGCTTAAACTAGAAGACAGAACACATACATCTCATTTCCTTAAGTGAAAACAACCAAAATCCTCTCTTTTCTCTCTACATAGGCCACGGCCAAACATCCACAACCTAAACCATCCATACAAATTTCATTTACAACATTTCCAAGTGTTCCTACATGATATCTAAGATAACCTAAGGTGATTAGATGGTTTGCTTTAAGGTTACAAGGGTTAATCAAGCAAGAAGCAAGATTATGGTTTCATTTAGTTTTAGGGTTTTCAAGTGTTGTAAGCTAGGGTTTGGTTTCTAAACAAGGGTTTAGATTACTTTGTTCTTCACCACACTTAATATTAAGGTTACCTACAACGCTTAATCTCTTTACTTTCATGATTTTATGCATATATAATGTATGTATAGTTAATCACCATCTAAGGACTTATTTACTTCTAAAAATGGATTTTTACACTTGTTTATGATTTGGTGAACTTTTATATATGTTGTATTAATGTTCATATCATGTTATAATGGAGGTATAAAGTAATGTACAAGTATGGTTTATGTATAAAAAGTTTATATAAATAAGTTACCTAAAACGTATATATATTAAAGTTCATGAACAAATGAGTATGTAAACTAATGGATCTTGTGATTTCTTAGACAAAATTTGGACTAATTATGGACTAAGGACCCTAGGTGTGTAAGAATTGTGATAATAAGGGTTGTAACGGCTTGTAACAAAGTGGTAAAACTAAAAAGTTATAAAAACAACGTTTAAACACATTTTGAGAAAATATAAAAAGGGGTTGTTAGAATTCAAATTTTAAGGCATATATTTTATAATTTTATAAAATACTACATGTCACAAGGATCATGGGCATTTAGAGAACTCAAAAAACCGAGTCATAACGAAGGAGATACACTAATTTTAAGTTATACGTTAATTAAACGTGTTTATAAAAGAAATTTTATAAAAACCAATTACTATTCACATCTAATGAAAATGTAAACATATTTTATCAGTTAGTACATAATTTTAGGATTTCAAAACAATAAGAATCATAATTTTACGATTAATAACGAAGGAGTTATGAATTACACGAGTTTACGACAATAAATACTTTTATAAAACTATTTTTATAAAAGTTACTGTTCATCTCAGACATGAACATTTTGAAAACATCATTAACTTGATAAAACTTTTAATTATGAAGACGTGCTCTAAAGAATCACTACAAACGGAGTTAAACGAATAAGATACGACATTTACTGGTTTTACGATAACTAAATTTATAAACTGTCATGAACAGTAAAACCCACTGTTCATCAGGGGACTAAAAATATGAAAATGTAATAATTTGATAACTTGTCTTAATACGAAAGCGTGGACATAAGAAACGTAAGAAACAGGCTTAAAACGATAAAGTTACGTCGTTTTTACTAAGGAAATATTTATAAACGTTTTAACTTTATAAATACGATTTCACAAATGCAATTAGATGGTGATGTAGCTATATAGAATTATATATGTTAGTAGTTATTCAAAGTGCTTAGAACTTATACGACCTATACTTGATTAGGTTGCATTCGGTGTTTATCTGAAGCATTTTCTGTGATATACTTGATATTCATTTACTCAAGGGGAGTTCATAGCCCCACATTTTACATTTATAATGATTTAAAGTTTTGGGGTGGGAAACATATGCATGTTTTACAAATTGGACGTAGGTGTACATTTTACTTGATTACGTGTTTGCCTAAGTAGCAATAACCCATCTGAGCCCATAATCATGAATTGTCAGTTACTGTTGTGAGCGCGAATGTTAAAAATAGATCTATTTGGGATTGACATCCCCGTTTGGGTGATTAGCTATCACTGGACAAACGAACGTATACCATGTCGGACATAGGATGTTGCGGGTTAGAACATCATAACGGGCAATGTTGGCAATTTATATTGCGTTTCATACATGTCGAGCTTCAGTGTCATGAGCTTAGGAAAAAGTAATTACATTTTATGATGTTTGCATCTGTTGCATTATCATGGGGAAATCTTGCGGTCTTACATTATACATTTACAAACCTATGAATTCACTCAACATTATGTTGATGTTTTAAAGCAATGTTTTTCAAGAGGTGATTAAGGCACGAGATGCAAGAGATACATTGGTGCTTATATATTTTGGATGTCACATGCTGAAGATTTGGTTGCATTACATTTTGGGATAAATTGTTAAGAACTAGAATCTTGTATTTTGTATTTTAAACAAGTAAAGCTTTAGGCTTTTGTATCAAACACTTTGCTAAATCCAATGTGTCAGTTTTAAACGACTTTTTGGTCGTTCTTATATTATCTTGTGTTATTGATCTATGATGTACCATCCCAGACCCATATTCCGCTGCGATCCATGTTGAGGGTGTTATAGAAATATTGAAGACTTCTATGATCGGTGTAAATTATGAACATCACACCATAGAGATAATGTCTCCAAATCTTTAGAGCAAAGACCACTGCTGCAAATTCAAGATCATGAGTTGGATAATATTCTTCATGCCTTTTCAATTGTATTGAAGCATAGGCGATAATCTTGCCCCGTTGCATAAGAACACATCCGAGACCGGAATAAGACGCATCGCTATAAATGATCATATCTTTGGTTCCTTCCGGTAAAACAAGAATCGGAGCCTCACATAACCTCTTTCGTAAGGTGACATGGCCCAACCCAACACACCACCTATTGGCCCAACCATTACTAACCCATCCGCGGCACAACTACAATTACCGGCCCATGATCTATACGAGTTGTGATTTCAACTTTAAATATGGACTCACCCGCTTTATTCCGGATCCTCCTCAAAATCCAAACCCTGTCTCGGTTCACCCCATTGTCACCAGTTATCGTGTCGGGTTAAATCGACCCACTCAACGTCTAAGTTTGCATGTGTCTTCGGTCTCGCCTTTACCAAAATCCTATCATGATGCGTTTCATGATTCCAACTGGCAAAATGCTATGCGTGATGAATATAACGCGCTTATTAAAAATAACACTTGGACTTTAGTACCTCGACCTACAAACACCAACATTGTTCGTTGTATGTGGTTATTTCACCATAAGTATCATGCTAATGGCACTCCGCTACAAGGCTCGTCTTGTGACGAACGGTAGTACACAGTTAGAGGGTGTGGATGTTGATGAGACTTTTAGTCCGGTTGTTAAACCGGGTACTATTAGGACTGTTCTCAGTTTGGCTACTTCTCGACATTGGCCGATTCATCAGCTTGATGTTAAGAATGCCTTCTTACATGGCGATTTGTCTGAGACGGTTTATATGCATCAGCCTCTAGGATTTTAGGATTATGTGCATCCTGATTATGAGTGCTTGTTACAGCGGTCTCTTTATGGGCTCAAGCAGGCCCCAAGAGCTTGGTTTCAGCGATTTGCATCTTATATTACTCGTGTTGGGTTTCATCATAGTCGTTGTGACTCATCTTTATTTATATTTACAGACAGGGGACATATACGGCTTATTTGTTACTGTATGTTGATAATATTGTACTCACTGCGTCTTCTGAGACTTTGTTGCAGCAAATTATTCGTTCATTACATCAGGAGTTTTCTATGACAGATCTCGGTTCTCTTAATTATTTTTTGGGTATTTCTGTTAAGCGTGATTCTTCAGGGATCTTTTTATCTCAGCGCAAGTATGCCGTTGAGATTCTTGAGAGAGCTCATATGGTTAATTGTAATCCCAATCGGACTCTTGTAAATAGTGAGTCTAAATTGGGAGATGATGGTGATCCAGTTTATGATCTGACGTTATATAGGAGTCTTGCGAGTTCTCTACAGTATATTACTTTTACTCGCCCTGATATTTCTTATACAGTGCAACAAGTTTGTCTTTATATGCATGATCATCGGGAGCCTTATTTCTCGGCTCTTAAGAGGATTTTGCGGTATGTTCGTGGTACTTTGGATTATGGGTTACAGTTGTTTTCATCCTCTACTACATATTTGGTTACTTATTCGGATGCGGATTGGGCTAGTTGCCCTACTACTGGGAGATCGACTTCAGGTTATTGTGTATTTCTTGGCAACAACTTACTCTCTTTGTCCTTTAAGCGTCAACCGACGCTTTCTCGCTCTAGTGCAGATGCAGAGTATCGTGGTGTTGCCAATGCTGTTGCTGAAACTTGTTGGTTGACGAATCTTTTACGAGAGTTGCATACACCTTTGTCTTTCGCTACGCTTGTTTACTGTGATAATGTGAGCATTGTTTATTTGTCCTCTAATCCGGTTCAGTATCAACGGATGAAGCATATTGAGATAGATATCCATTTTGTTCGAGATTTGGTTGTTGCTGGTCAGGTTCGCGTTCTTCATGTTCCTTTTCGTTATTAGTTTGCGGATATTTTCACCAAAGGCTTGCCTTCAGCATTATTTGAGGAGTTTCGCTTCAGTTTGAGCGCCCGGTGTCCTCCCGCTCCAACTGCGGGGGAGTGTTAGCCTGTATTATTATTGTATGTGTATTGGGCTCAAGCCCGAGTCTAAAATGTTCCTCATATGTATTTATATTGTACCGAATATTCATAATGGGACATACAGAGATTTACCATTTATATAAAATATATTAAAAATATTGTGAACAGTTTGTTTATTTTTAGCTTATCTTTTTTTTCTTCTTCTTTAGTTTCTAGTTGCATGCATCATACTAAATACTTTAGCATAACCAACAGTTCCTTAATAGCATAATTGCATAAAAGCAAACTTGCAGAAAATGGTTTTAGAATACTCACCAAACAAACCAATAGTTGTTACATCCTCTATTGACTAAAACCACATTTTCACACAAATCTTCCTTAGATCCCAACTTTTACACGTAAATTACCATGTTATATATTTTTCCTCAGTCCCAACCATTTCTATGTATTGTCCACCATACACCATGAAAATTAGACAAATTTTTCTTACCATTTTTATTGATTTTTTGCTTCTAAAACTACTGCATGCAAGTGATCCTCCCTTATCCTTGGATTACTACAAGTCTACTTGTCCTAATGCTGAAGCCATTGTCCGGAAAGATATGGAGTGTGCGGTTTTATCTGACCCTCGTAATGCTGCCTATATCTTAAGATTGCACTTTCATGACTGTTTTGTACAGGTATATATGAATGAGTTGAATTCGGTTAGGTTTTATGTCAATCTGGTAACATCATGATTAATGCTTAGTTGTTATAAATTTGTGGGCGAACCACACCTAGCCCGTTTCAAGTTTTCAACCCATACAAAAAGTGGCCCATTTCAAAATGAACATGCTTTCACCTATTACCCGACCTGCTCATTTTGCCATTTTTGGTTTATCAAATATTGGTGTAGGGATGTGACGGGTCAGTGCTGTTAGAGGACACAGTCAACTTTCAAGGAGAGAAGAATGCTCCCACGAATTTGGATGCATTGAAGGGGTTCGACATCATAGATAGGATCAAGAACAAGCTGGAATCCGAGTGTCCTGGAACAGTCTCGTGTGCCGATGTTCTCACTATTGCTGCAAGAGATGCAACTATCCTGGTACATAAACATGGATCAAAATTAGAAATTTAGTATAAGTTTGTATTTTTTGGTAATGTTTGTGCCTTTGTGATTGTGCGTACAGGTTGGTGGACCTTATTGGCATGTCCCGGTAGGAAGAAAAGACTCAAAATCAGGTAGCTTTGCCCAGGTCGAAACGAATATACCTGGTGCAAATGACGGCCTGCTATCCATGATCGCTAAATTCATGTATCAAGGCCTCTCTGTCACCGATATGGTTGCACTTTCAGGTAAATCAAACCTACATCCATAAATCCCACAAAACACGTAAGATTGGTTCGTAAAGGGTCAAAACGTATACTTTATTTTTGGGGTTGCGTCGCGGGTTGGATTGACTATCAACAATCCAATTTATCATGGACCACAATCTTTTGTTTGAAATTACTATATGATTTATATGGCAGTGTGCTCACACAATTGGCATGGCTCGTTGTACAATTATCAGCAAGTATTCTAGGACGACTATCAAATTAACTCCATAGCCAACCCGTAGCCGAGAGTCAAACCTCAAACAGTGTGTGTTGAAACATGCCGGAAGCTGGAGCGAGGAGAAAAATAAAGAAGCTGCAATGGACTGATGTTTCGCCAAATCTTTATTGACAATTCATATTACCATTTACTATTGAATGGAGAAGGCACTCCTAACTCGGACCAGAAACTCTAATCAAGTGTTCTTGGTATCGAAACAAAGACACTTCGTGAAGACAATTCGCCTTCGACCCCATTGCATTTTTTGAACAATTTTCGGAGTCGATGGTGAAGCTGGGAAACATTACAAATCCAGAAACATACGTGAATGGAGAAGTTAGAAAGAATTGTAGGTTCATGAACACATAAAAAAAAACTTTGTGTCTTTTCATGTATCTACTGATTTGTATGCATTTGAATGTGTAAAAAGTGAAGAGTGTGCATTATTGATAAGTGGTAACATTGTAACAATCATTCAATATAATGTTTGTTACCTATCGTTTTTAGTATTAAAATACTACCTCCGTCTCAAAATTATTATCTATCTTTCGTTTTTGGTTTGTCTCAAAATTATTGTTCACTTCCAAAAATAATAGTTGATTTGTTTAAGTTTATTATATTACCCTTAGTTTACATTGGTATTTGTTGGTGATTTTAGTTTCATCAACTATTTTAGGTAATTGGATTTACTAGAGACCAATGAGATTTCATATTATGCTTTGACACGAGATAGAGAAGTGCAGAGTTCACACTCGTTTGAGCTAATATGTTTCCACCACGACAAAGACGCAGGGGTCAAAGGGCAGAGCCCCTTGCTGGGGTCTGGGGCAACGACCCCAGCAGGGTTTCGGGGCAGCGCCCAGACCCAAACAGTATATTTGGTGCTCCATATACCTGTTTTTCCCACAAAAACCCAACAGACACAACATTTGACAAACAGTCATGACTGTTGGGATTCCAACTATTTCTAACTGAAATTAACTTCCTGTAACTATCATTTAGAATCTATTATTAACATATTCATTGGCTCATTTAGAACATACAGAAAAACTCATACAATTTCTCTTTGTTCTTGCTTTGATTCCTTATACCTAGAATCAAAGTGTTCTTCTTGAATTATCCTCTTAAAAATTTCGTGATACCCAAGCACATAAAGTGAAACGCCCACACTAATTTTTTTTACTGCTGCTACAGTACTGCAGAAAACTTACAGAAAAATTTGCAGAAAATAAACCGTAGAACATTTCTCGTTTTGACCCGTTTATAACCAAAAATTCGTTTCAACCCAAAAACATGATATATATTAACATCTAAGATTTATACATAATACATGCTATCCGTCTAGACCCGTACATGAGCAAAATGGGTCATACCGGGTATGAATGACGCCATACCAAACACCCCTTCAACATATAAACATAATATGTACTAGTTTCTAAGTAGCTAAAATCTGCATTTATACAAACCGTAACAAAAAAGCATTTTTCCTAGAGCGTTTCTTGGTATTAGAGAGGGTTTAGGATAAGCTCGATTACCCACGAGCTCCACTAGAGGCTAACCTGCGACCCTTTTTCCTTTGGGCTTCGTATCGCTAGTCTCACATTTAAGAAAAACATAAATGAAGCAACGTAAACAAATGCTTAATGAGATAACATATATAACAATTTAATTAAATATATGCTACTAAAACCACTTAAGTCATTACAAACTGTTTTTGACCAACATGGGTCAACATAGGCTGTTTTGACCACACGGGTCAACATAGGCAGTTTTGACCACACGGTCAACATGGGGCTGTTTTGACCACACGGTCAACATGTGGCTCTTTTGACCACACAGGTCAAATGATATTTTGACCACACAGGTCAAATGATGTTTTGACCACACAGGTCAACGGGGCTGATTTGACCACACGAGTCAACGAGGCTATTTTAACCACACGGGTCAATCGATTGATTTGACCATCATGGTCTAATAGACTGATTTGACCAACACGGGTCAATAGGCTGATTTGACCAACACGAGTCAATAGAGGCTGTTTTGACCATACGGGTCAAATGGGGCTGTTTTGACCACATCGGGTCAACGAGGCTGATTTGACCACACGAGTCAACGGGGCTGATTTGACTAATTCTAAACATTTCATAAGTAAGCTTACAACAAACGAGTTATTACTACTCATAACATATAATTAGCAATGGAATCATAATTAACATATAACACTTTACATAATACAAGACATAAACATAAGCACCACGTGGTAAGTGGTATCTTTAACGGGCTTCTAATGTCCCGTTTATATTCTTATATACGTTACTCACCTTTAAAACGCTTGACTACTAACATGAGCTCCCGTAAATGTCTTCGGCTAACTCTTATAACCTAACAACATACAATTTACATGGAGCTTATTAGGAACATGATTTAGCTTGTCGTAAACAAGCTTAAAAGAAAGCTAAGCCATAAGGGGGTGTTTGGTTCGCGGCTTACATAACCACATAAACATACTTTCTGAAACTTAACACCATTAATTGGTGTTATAGCATCTTAACAAGGTACCCATCACTTATTTGAGCACTTACACGAATTACAAGTGTTCTTGGTGATTTTGGAAAATCACAACTTAACCTAATTTCATAAAATTATACAAAAACCCTACAAATGGCATAAAGGTTCAATCTTTATGCATTACCCACCTTAAGGTAACTCCAAAACACAAATTCAATATAAATGTATGATTTTTACCTCAAACTGGATGATGGGAACACTAGTAAATGCGTGTTTAGACTTTAATATACCCTTTCTTAGCTTAATCTTGCTTAAAATTTGTACTTGAATCAAAACCTTAGTTCAAGGTGTATGTGTGTGATGCTTGACGTGAGAAGGAGGAGGAAGGGAGACAAAGTCGGTTTCTCAATTGTTCCAGACTTTTAGATAAATATATAAGCACTATAATTTAACTTCCACTATTTGGCAGATTTTGTCCCTAGAGGCTATAACAAGGTGGTTATAGTGCTAGTTTAGTCAATTGATAATAATGGTCCCTGCAGGCTAGAACAAGGTGGTTATAGTGCTAGCTTAGTCCTTTTTGACTAACAAGAGTTATATGAATGACGAGAGTCGACTAAGAAGCATATATAATAGAAATAAATCATTACCATAAAAATTAGGGTGTTACAACTCTCCATTACTTATTCGGTTTGTGTCCTCACAAACTATTCCTGGTGAAAATTTGGGCAATATTTAATGAGTTCTTCTTCGGGCTCCCACGTATAATCTAACCCCTTTCTATGCTTCCATCTTGAAGAATACTAGATTATCTAAACTGACAATCAAATGTATGAAGAACTAGAGAGAGAGAAGGATGGATGAACACTTCTAGAGAGAGAAAGGAAAAAGAAAATATTAGATTAGTGAAATTAAGAAGTGAACAACCAACCCTCTCCAAGGTGTGGAGAGGGGTATAAATACCACACAAAGGGCTGGTTAAGGGAGGCCTTATGGGCTTAACATGGGCCTTGGACCGTTTACCTAATTTAGGTTCCTAATATTACTATACGAGCTATCAAGCGATATAATGGAAGTGACCGACACTTTTTGTGTTCCTAACAATCTCCCCTTAAGGGAGGTCACTCCATTTACAAAAACTTAAACCTAGCATACTATGCTTTGTCTTTAGTCTTGTGCTTGTAGACTTGTTTTCTTTACTTCATCTTGTGAACATAATGTAGTGATCATTGACTTTAGGCTTGAGTTTGTTCTGATAGGCTTTGACTTGAATGTGAACTTGAACTTCTTTGAGATCATCAACCAAGCATAATCTCTTATCATCATCTTGTGATCTTGTCGTCGTCTTGTGCACTTATGACTTTTGGACCGACATGCTCATACTTGGTCTTGAAAGCTTGAATAAGATATCTTTCTTGAAATTCTTTAACTATAACACTTCGTCACTTCAAGAAAGACGTTTGGTATTAGAGTGACGAAAACTTCTTTGAAATTGTTTGACTTTAACACTTTGTCATTTCAAGAAAGACGTATGGTATTAGAGTAGTGGAAGTCTTGAAACATGTACTTGAGCTTTCATGATGTCTTTATATATGTTGGTCGAGTATGAGCATGTGGCTATGAATCTTTGAGTCAGCTGGAACCAGGTACCTCCATGACCATCTTTAAGTGAATCTACAATAAAATAGTTAGCAATAAAGTTGGGGAGCGAATCTGGCTTTGTCATTCGCCCGGGTTTAGTTGGAGTAACCATCGAATCCGTGAGGATTGACCTATGATCAGGTAGATTCAATTTAAGAAGAATCTACTTGACAGGATTTCCAGCTGAAGTATTGAATCATTCTATCACATATCCATTAGATTCATCGTACTCAGCATGTTCTCATTATCAGAATGTCTCAAAGCAGCACGGTAAGAGTGAACCAGCGAGTTACTATCTCACCGATTGAAATAAAAATTGATTTAAAAAAAATCAATTGACGCGTCACCTGCTAAAGTGTTTTTGTGCCACATCGAGAGTTGTAAGCATTTCAAAATTCGTCAATCATCAATTCATATACTGGAACAAGTTTGATTCATGTAGAATTGCACCATCATTTCTTTCTAGTTGTCACAAGCTTGATTCATATAGAATCGCACAAGTCACCTACCTAGAGCTTGTTTGATGTTGGCTCTAGCAGGATTTCCATCGTCATTGTGAATACTTTCGTATCACTCAGATATTCTGGCATGATCACAAGGATAATGCGTAGGACTCTTACATTATTACTTGTTTTCACAATGTGTGAGCAACAAATACATTTGGATAGTGTCCTAATGAGATTTATAGATGATCTCTTGGCTCTAAACTCAATAGTGCACTTTGGTTTTAGTGATTGGAGGCTGGAGCAGACTGCCACCTTTTTAATACCAACTAACTCGGAGTGAGAAAGTTGATAGAAATGCGTGTAATCTTCGTGAGAAATGAAACAGAAATCTTTTGAGAGTTTCTGAGTGGCTAAGGAGGGTTGTGCATTGCATCACTGGGTCCATGATGTCAGTCTTCAATGTCAGCAATCATCTTTGTGATTCTAGACAGCAGATGTATTGACCTGGTTTCTGCCTAAGTGTAAGGAGGGATTTTTTCTTTTCACCCTTTATCTTAACTTTTCTTTTTAATTATTCAACCTTTTCAGTGCTTACCAAGACTTCATGACTAGAACCTTGTTGGGTTTGTTCTAGTACTAGCTCTATCTCAGTCGGCACTTTTCCCTTAATCTTACTTTACTCCTTTTTTCATACCTAAGGACTCCTACACTATCTAGTGGAATATCCCTGAGTAGATCCCTCCGTTTCTGGTTGTATTATGGGAATGAATACCTAAATTTAACCACCTTATAACTCCAATACAGTAATTTAAATGGTCGGTCTTTGGTACTTCCACATTTTAGCCAACACGTAACCATCTGCTCCCCCTTCATATGTGCATCGATTAATCGAAAGAGTTTAGCACATATATGGGATAGCGTACACTAAAGATCTTAAAATCACATTTTTTAGCCATATATTTTAATCACATTTTCTCTCCTTATCAAAAATGTTAAACCTCTTGATATTTTAGATATCAATTGATTCAAATATTCATGGTTTCAGGGAAAAAATGTCCAATTATTAACAAGCCGATTATTAGAAAAATTTAAAGCTCCCCCTTAATTTTTGAGGGTATTATATGGTGTTTGAGTACGTGAGTTTGAAATTTTTTGAATTTACTAAGAAATTCTTGAAAATTTGTACTCAAACACTATATAAGCCTAATAATAGTCTACACTACTTATGTACATATTCACAAATTTATCAAATACGAGAAATTAACCTGATATAGAGAAGGACACAATATGACAAAGTCATATCGTCCATTCAAGCAGCCTAAAGTCATTTTTGTATTCTCTCCCTCTAACGAACTTCTCCAAATTCCTCATCAATCTCCTCTTAAACAGCTGCTGATCGATCACCATGATCATGATGCGAGACCTTTTCATGTCCAGTTTACTTCATGTTCTTTTTGGAAAGTATTCCATCTCCAAGCTGGAAGCAATGTCATGAAGAACCCTTCAAACAAATGTGAGTGTGCCGTCACAGAACTTGTAGAGTTCATCCGAGCGCATCAACCTGTTTCTCTTGAGCTTATCTTGATAGATGATTCCTTGAGGGTTTTTGTATGCAGTGTACGGTGTCAGTTTGGAGATGCCAGATCTGAAAGTCTCAGGCTTGGTGATATTAAGTTTCTTCTGGTAGCTTTCGACTCCCAGTTGAAGGTCTTCCACCCGCTTAAGAATGACAATGCTTCTGGTGAATATCTGTAATGCCACATTTAGGTCAAAGATGACATCCCTATTAAGGTTTGAGATTTTCTTTTGAACCAAGAGAAGTAGCATGTATTCAATATCACGCAGATTAAGATTTGGGAAATCACCCTCCTTGAACTTGTAGAGCGTGTTGTCATCTCTTTGAACTTCGATCTCTTCCAAATATCCGTAATCATACTTCTTCATAACTTTGACATGGGTTATTGCAATTATTCTTTTTCTGGAGTATACATCATGTGAGGACTTCATATGTCTTACGAATCCATAGAACCTTTGTTGTTTCGGACCCTAGTGTGAAATTCCCCATAAGGCATATTTGTCATATGTAACCTTCACTGGACTCTATAATGTTTGATCCATGTCTTCGATCCCTTCAATCATATCGTACTTAGCAGCCTTGGTTTTTGTTATAAAAGTTGTGTATTTCCTGCTTAGGCTTCCATCTTTTAGATACTCGAGGTTATTGTTGATAAAGTAATCAGCAGGAACTACTTGATGACCTTGAACTTCAATCAATGGTAATGGCTTGCTAATATCGAATGGATATTGATGACCTTCAGGATTAGTTCAGTCAAGACGATCAGTGACAGCTTTGTAGCATTCTTCGAAATGATATTCAAGTTCCACTTGACTCTTGCATGTTCCTTTGAGCAGATTGAAGGTTGGTCCAACAAGATACTGTTGTGTTAGATTATCAATCTTCAGATGATTCATGACAAATGCTGAGAAGTCAATTGGAGTGCTCATCAGTTCGTCAAAAAAGAGAGGAGGATTTTCTACTATAGCAATTTGGCTGATCCAAGTCTGAGGAGGTCTAAGTCAATTTGTTTTCCAACATTCCAATCAGGATCAGGAGTTAGAGGCCTTTCTGGTTTCTTGAACCAATCATGCTTAGAGGCTGTTTCAACATTGGGTTGATCCTCAGTATTACCCATGTCATCTCCTTGATCTTGTGGCATTTCAGTGTCTGCAGTCTCAAACACTGGTTCCTCTGCTTGAGCAGACTTGCCAGATGATTTTGACTGAGACTTGGCGCCTTTGGATAAGCTTGATTGAGAATCTTTTGATTTAGAGCTTCTTGGAGGTTTAACATCCTTGCTTTTCTTCCTTTTCTTTAACCCTTGTTATGGTCTAGCAGGAGGGTCTTCATCCTTGTCCTTGTCTTCATGGCTTCTCTTTAAAGAGTATGCTTTACCATACGAGTCAAAGAGATCCTTGTCAAGCTGATAAGACTGGATCAGTACATCATAGAGGTTTCTGTGTTCTATAGCGGCTCAATACGATTTACTTTTCTCCAATTTATCTATCATCATCTTCTTCAATTCAAAGTCTGTGAGAGATGCTGCTGCCTCATATGTAGATTGCGGTTGAGAAGAAGATTTAGACAACACAACATTCTTAAGTGATTCAGTGATAGTGCTTTGGATCACAGGAGTAGCGAAGTCTGATACTTCCTTAGGTAGAATCTGTGGTAGTAGACTTTTGACTTCATCCTTTATAATGTCTTTCACTGATTTCTCAACAACATCTGTGTATAACTTCCTTTCTTCTTGAGCTTTCTTTTCAAATTCCTTAGCGTATGTCTCGAGAGCTGTTCGAGTAGCATATGCAATTCTTGTACCCAGAAGTTCATCTACCATTGTTGGAAGTTGAGATTTGACAAATTCGAGGACTTGTGCTGAAAGATCAGCTTGTTTGAGTTGAGATAGCTTTGTTTCCAAGGTAGACACTCTTTGATCAAAACTAAACAAGGAAGAAAAATCAAGAAGTGCAGGAATTGAGGTTGTAGTTGAAGCAGTTATTGGTGCAAGAGTTAGTGTCGTTAGTTATGGAAAAGAAGTGATCATTGATATAGTTGGAGGAACTGTTGTAGCATGTATAGTAGCAGTTTTTGGGATAGATGTCTCAGGTACAGTCAAAAGAGAGGGTGCTTGAGTGCTTGAGTGCTTGATTCTTCCTGACGACTCTTGACATTAATCATAGAAGCAACTTCATCAACGGTTGGTGGAACATTTTCCAAGATAAGAAATTTTCTAGCAAAGTCGAATGAAACAAAAGAGCTTTGTTTTAAACTTTTAGTCTTTTGTGAAGATGTGAGTGTTACATGTGCATCTTCTACGACTTACTCATATGGCTGTTCTTGGGAAAAATTATGATCAGCATCAGTCATCTCTTCACCACCTTTCCTTTCCTTTTCACGCTATGTTCCTAACGATCTCACGTGCACATCCTTATACAGATCATCATCATCCTCTTCTTCAAACATATTTTCATAATCATCATTCATACTCTTCATCATGTTCTTCTTTGTCATAGTTTTTCAAAGTAAAGGAAGGATTTTCATCATCATCTAAATCAGTCCTTTCATTATCATCAACATCAGAATTACCATCATCACCTTTACTGTCATCATCACTGTCATCATCATTATCATCTTTACTGTCACCCCATGATTCATTTTCACTCTCAGATTGATATTTAGGTACATCGGGAACCCCTGATTTAGTACCAGTTCCTTCATCTATACAGAATGTCTTGCTTTGTTGCTCATCAGGAACCCTTAATTCTAAATCTGTACCATCACCTGAGCCACTTGCTTGAGAGATGTAAAAGTCTTTCTTGCTTCTCTTTGTGGCTTCCTTAAGTTGAGCTACTTTTGATAGGGCTACATCAGAAAGTATTTCTATACCTTTACTTCTATCACCTTTAGCTGGTGCTTTCTTCTTCAATACAGACACACCAAGAGTATCTCTGATGACAACACCTGCTGTTGGCGCAATAGTAGACCTCTTGGTAGGTCTCTTAACTCTTTTAGCCTTCTTGACAGGTTCTGCTTCTTTGACCAGAGACAATTTTCTTGGGGGTGAAGCAACTTTCTTATACTTCCTTGCTTTCCTAGGAGGCAGTAGCAAAGTCATAGTAAGTCTTGTAAGCACTAGAATCTTTGATGTCTTGATTGATCATATCATCAGGGATCAGGGCTCCATACTACTGATAATCTTGTGTCTTGGAGACAAACTTCAAAGTATCGAGCAGTGAGTCATCACAAATAGTGTAAAGATTGATCCTGTTCCTCGTAGAGATTGTCTTGTCCTTAGAAATGAAGTGGTTGATGATAACTTTGGTGAATCTTGGGTAGGGCATGTGCTATTTCCTTGCTGAACTTATATCTTTATTATTAGTTTGATACATGAAGTCTTCCAAGAGCAGAGCAACATAGTTAACATTCTTCTTATTGTACATACCCCATAAGATTTGAGCTCGTGACTCCTCGAGTCTATCAATTCCTGTTGTTTTCCTAGAGATGCACCTATTGATGATTGCAACAAATGTTCTCTAAGGCTGGTGCATTTGATCAGTGTGAATTGCAGATAACATATTACATCTGCCAGAATTGCCAAGTTCTTGAATGAAAGTAACCAAATCTTCTTCTGAAGGTGGTGCAATAAAGTCTTGGTTGAGAATTCTAGGACATATCTGAAGAATTTCACGAAAGACTTCTATATCAACTCAGAACTTCTTCTTTTCCATCTTGAAGTTGTATGCATCTGAATCTCTGATCTTCTTGATGGTAGTCCATAATTGATGCATGTAGATTTATAGGACTTCAGCAGTGATCACAAATGCGGGATAACAAGGAGATAGCTTGAGAGCTTCCAAGGTGACTTGATATGTTTCTTTCTTTTGTGGCTTGCTGAATGCAATTCTAGCATTGCATCTTTCAATCTTTAGTCTCTTCTCAGATATTGTCAAGAGCAACTTGTTAAGTTGCAATAGGATTCATGTTTCTGCTAAGAACGTTCCAATACAGTTCTATATGCAAGGCAATTTATAGACATTAACTAGGCAAACTTAGCCACATATTATCATGCATTTAATTAAAGTACAAGACGAAAGACATTGATTAGAAAGTTAACTTAATGGTCAGCAAACTAACTATAGGTCACACACAGTTAATTTAGCAATTCACATCAGATACAGGTAAGATTTAACCTAAAATGAGCATGTTTCTGTGACACACAATTAATTTAGCAATTTAAATCTTACTATGAACATGCTCATTTTAGGTTAAATATTTTTATATTTTTCTGATTTTTTAATTTTTTATTTTGATTTTGAAAATTTTATATTAAAATAAAAATATTTTTGTGTTTTTATGTTTTCTTATGTACATATTATACAGAGGATATAAGAATAGGTACCACCACTATTTTGCTGCTTCATCTGCCAGTTCTTTCAGAGTCTCAGGAGTAAAACTTCTCATTCCCAGCTTGTCGATAAGAAATTCAATTCTTTCTCGACATAGAGCCATGGTGAAGATGCCCGCCAATTGATATTATGTCCTGACAAAGTAAAGCTCGACGACTCCATTCTCCACTTGCTCTTTTATGAAGTGATATCTGATATCGATATGATTTGATCGAGAATGTTGAACATTGTTGCAGCATATGGCAATAGCACTTTTGTTATCACAGTACATTGGAATTTTATTGAATCCAAGGCTATAGTCAGTAAGTTGCGATCTCATCCAAAGGACTTGAGCACAACAGCCAGACAAGGAAATATATTCAGCTTCTGTACTGTATATCGTAGCGCTTTTTTGCCTTTTTGATGACCAGCTGACAAGTCTGTCTCCCAACAATTGCATACTTTCAAATGTACTACGTCTTGTATCTTAACAACCCGCGTGATCAGCAACTGCAAAAGCTGTTAGAGCAATAGCTGAATCCTTCGAATACCATAGTCCCCGATTGACGGTTCCTCTTAGATATCGAAAGATTCTTTTTATAGCATATAGGTGCTTTTCGGTAGGACGGGCCTGATACCGAGCACACATACGGACAACATATACCAGGTCTTGTATACTGGATGTTAGATACATAAGAGTGCCAACCATGTTACGATAATGTGTAGGATCAACGGGTTTCCCTTGTGTATCCTCATCCAGTTTGAATTTCTCCATCATTGGAGTATCCACTAGGTCACAAGATTTCATTTCGTATTTCTTAAGTGATTCTAGAGCATATTTTGATTGGTTTAAAAAGATGCCCCTGGGACTCTGTGAAATCTGTAGTCCTAGAAAAAAATGATATTTTGCCCATCATCGACTTCTTGAATTTGGAACACATTAACTCAGAAAATTTATCACATAGTTCAGTAGTAGTAGAAGCAAAAATAATATCATCAACATAGATTTGTACCAGGAGGATATCTTTGGCTTTTCTGCTGATGAACAATGTGGGATCAACCGTGCCTTTGGAGAATCCTTAGGATAGCAGAAATGATGACAATAGATCATACCACGTGCGTGGAGACAGTTTCAACCCATATAGAGTTTTCTTCAGTCTGTACATGTGATTAGGATTGTCTGGATCCAAAAATCTGCCCGGTTAGCTAACGTAGACTTCTTCACGTAAAATACCATTCAAAAATGTCGTCTTTACATCCATCTGGTAGACGATCATATTCATATGAGCAGCAAAGCGAGAAATATCCGAACAACTTCTAGTCTAGCCACAGGAGCAAAGGATTCTTCAAAATTAATTCCCTCTTCCTGACGGTATCCATGAGCTACCAATCTTGACTTGTTTTTCAAGATTCCCCCCAATTCATCCAATTTGACCTTATATATCCATTTTAAAGTAATAACCATCACTTTATCTGGATGAGGAACGAGTTCTCAGAGTTCAAGACATTCGAATTCATGTAGCTCTTCTTGCATTTCCTCAATTTAGCATGACTGAGTTAGTGCATCTTTGTACGTCTTAGCTTCAACTGAAGTTAGGAAGGTATCATAGTAGCAGAATAGGGCTTGTTCATGTAGTTAGAGTCTTATGGAAACGGGTTTGGAAGGGTCACCAATTATGTTTTGTAACCGATGATCTTTTATCCATTTACTGAGGTGTTATGAGATTGGAGCGTCTAAGTACACAGCAGTAGAGATAACATCCGATGATG